>WSTH01001257.1:0-13755 GCA_019616345.1 Ceratobasidium sp. 395
AACCCGGAAAGTTTATTTGCCAAGCAGTGAAATACCAGGCGAAGCGTACCACATCTTCCGATCTCTCGAAGGTATGTCCTACTTGTATACACTCTACCCGCTGTTGATTTGCACAAACTACGATTAGCAAACAAACACCAGTAGCAGGAGTTTATGGCATGATTACGTATAATTAGACTGATCAGTGGGGTTATAAGTTGTCTCTATCTTTGTCGACTGATTTGCGGCCTCAATTCGTTAACTCACGCCGCTTTATCCGTTTTTTTCTTCGGTTCCTGTATTTCCCTGCAGTATTGCTAGTCGATCTGCACAACCCCGAAATCAAAGCAGACCCAAATGAGTAGCGAAAAAACAAAAATCGTTCGTTCAAGCCCACTAACGCTAAATACGATACACCATTGATACTTTAGGTGACATGTCACCTTGCTTCTGCAAGGTCACTCCCCCCCCCGTAAAATGTCACGCAAAAATCTGCAAACCACGGATTGGCGCTTATGCTTCTGAGTCACCTTGCCTTTGCAAGGTCTCTAACCGCGAGAACCATCCGCCCTCGAAATTACAAAAATTTATAACTATTTTTTCTTGTTGTGGTCGCTGGTATGACCCGAGTATGACTCGATCCGCTCGCCTTTCATTCACTCCTATCCTCGGTCTCTGGTGACTCACATAATGACTCACACTGTGACTCATCCTCGCGTGATTCATGGTGACGATTGGGTCATAGCTCACGCGGTGGCTCACGCATATGTGGTGGGTATGACTCGCATTATATCTCACTTATTATCCATCGCTCACAACAGCTTTTACAACCCGTCCAACCAGGGTGCACGTGATGTGGGGGTCGTTCTAAAGTACATAGATACCTTCCAGGCGTATGTAATAAATTCTTTAATTTAACTATTTTATGTATTTCGTGTTCAATTCTGGTGTAGCTAATATTTGAGTCATTCTTGGTCGACTTCAATCAATATTCAGAGTCATTCCGACGTATGACTTGCCCTTAGAGTTAGTGACTCGACGCTATCCACATCGCCCTATAAAAGCGGCCCTCAGACCGGGCTGAACGTGCTCACACAACCTCTCTCACCATGGCACAAAACTCACCCCAAGTTATACACCCCGATCTCACATACTTACAACGGGCGCTGTCCGTAACCGACATCATATCTTTAGTTGCGCGAAGCGCCCCCGACCATCGACCTCGGCAGAAAGTCAGCCGTTACTTAAAGCGAGGCAAGAAGCAGCTTCTCCAAATCCTGCTCGAGGACGATCAATATTGGGCCGAAGAACTCTACAAGATTGCTATCGAGAACAAGGAGGAGCAACGCAGATCCAAGCGGACCAAATGGCGTAAGCGAGGCGTGCAAGTTTGGGCCACACAACGTAGAGCCGCGGAGGAAGAGCGATCAAGCGGGGAGTTTCTTGATCCCTCTGCCAGTACCGACATCCTCCAAAGCTACGCCGAACCTCACGCCGCTGCGACAAATGCTGCATTGGAGCACCGTATATGCGCGGTATGTGCTCGCCGCCGCGTCTACAAAACCCGTTTTGCTCAGTGAGCGCTCATGAGCTGCCTGAGCACGTGAGACACCTCCCCTTGTATTGACCGCTCACTGAGCGTTCTAATTGGTTTACTGATCGATTGTGGGCACCACACGCGTGGTAAGTGAGCCCCCAAAAGCCCGTTATGGCGTCTAATTAGCCCCATGAATACTCGTTTCGTGCTCACGAGCCTCATGAGCCTCACGATCGACGACCGCATTTAGAAATACATATACACAATTGCTATATGTGTTCGACACATGCTTATTAGATAGTTAAATAGGAATAATGTTTGTATCAACTGATAGCGTGCCGTGTCGCGTACGTATGTACAAAGATGTAACACAATAAGACCAACTACAACGATTCAGCACGGGGGATAGCGCTGTTGGATTTGAATAAACTAACGGCACCACGGCACTTAAGTCGGTATTAGATAGTCTCTTCATGCATATTGTTTTCTTTCTTTCTTTATCTCTCTCTGTCTCTGTCTCATCTCTCGTCTCTCTCAGTCTACATAACCTTCTTAGTATATCTTCGTACATAGCAGCGCCCTGCGCTTTTCTTTTCACCTTTAGACCGTAGTCCCTGAGATAGTGTGCCTCACACCTACTTTTCTGTTGCTCCGTAGTTCTCATCTTTCTCTTTTTTCTCCTATAACTTCATGTAATGTCATACCATAGGGCTCTGCCCCTAAGCGACAATGAATACGTGTTTTTTTTTTAAAAAAAAAAGTCGGTACTAACGGATGTCGGACGTGCATAGGCGAGTCTCCTGCGGTATTCCTGTGGTTTGGTCGGCGTGTCGGCACGAGCGCGGTATGAGCACGCATGAGTAATTAAGCATGAGCGCATAAATAATAGGTATCAACTGTACTGGTACGTACCCGGGCCATACATAGCTGGCTCGCACGAGTCAATCAGTTTTTTCTCGCTATATCATTCTGGCAATGATGGTTATAAGATATAACGTATCAAACCTACTCTAAGCAAGCAAGGTGCACCGCCCGGCCAAGGGCACTTATTAATAGGAAGGACTCGAAAATGGTCACGAAACCCCGCCTTTTTTTTGATACATATTTATCACGAGACCCCGCCAGCAAGGTATGTGGCGGACGGCGCTTGTGCATCTCAAACTCCTCCAACAAGCCTCCTGCGCGACTCTTGCAACACACAGCACCTTTTTGAAGTATACTTCGCCATGGGTCTCTTGACTTTGAGTCATGTCGTGCAATTAAAATATACTCGAATCGTATGCTTAATTAATTGATGGAGCCGTTGGACTACTATAGCATTTGGGCGGCCTCGCGCACAACGGCGTCATTCTAATATCTAAAAGTCTGCAAGTAAACGAATGTACTCAAAAAAAACCCATGAGTGAGCGGATAAGTATACTCGACTAGTAGCGGTGCGCATATACATGGGTTTGGGTGGTGTTCCATTTACTAATCGTACTTTTCCTATGCCGAGCACGGGACAGTCAGCTTGCGGCTCTGGTCGTTGAGCAATAAATTAGTGGAGCTTAAAAGTACCCAAGTGGTATTCAACGGTGTTGCTGAATCCCAACTCCAGCGCACATCAGAGCACTGGTCGTAATATAGCCGTGACTTCTATCGCTCGCAGCGGGACTTGCCAATCTTAACACGCATCAACAGTAACCCGTTTACGATACATCTTTGCCCAGTACCATAGATGAGGGTAGTCCGGTCTGGCCAATAGTTGAGCGTAGAGAATAAGTAGTTTGAATGTAGGTTGTGCTCCAAGTAACCGGGCGGCGAGAGCTTTATCACCTTTAAACAGCTTTTGCTTCATTTACTCAGCTATTTGAAACAATTACTTGCCTATGTCAGTCGATATCCTGGTAGGTTGTATCTAGTGGCTGAGTCTGCGAAACTCATTTGGGCCTCGAGCGGAGACCACTGACATTGCGGCTATATGCTATATGTTAGCTTGCGCGAGTCCAACTCGAGCCTCAAGAGTAGTGTTGAGGTATCTGATATCACTAGATTAAAGCTTGCAAGCAGCGGGTCCTTAACGGAAGCAAGGTCAGTGGCACGGGCCGTGCTGCTTCTAGTACGTCAATAAATCCTAAAAAAAGTTACCAAGATCGCGATGGGAGAGCCGAAAATAAACAACAGCGCGTGAGACGTGCCACATGCTAACACAGCCACAGTACGAGCGAAGTAGCGTTTCGATCGACACGTGTGTTGCGTTCCTGACTCTGGTTCCACGTGCTGACCACCAGGATTTTCCACATGCAGCGCCCTTCAACGACAGGTAAAATTTCGACGTTTCGAAATGCCGACGGCTCAAGGATTTACCACGGCTATTGAGCTAGCATTACCAACGAGAGGAAGGTGGCTAACTATAAACGTCAAGTTGTGGTCGAGGCTCCATGATCAGCATAGAACAGAAGGATTCTTTTCAATAGTTCAGCCTGAGATCTTGGACAAGTCTCGCCACTAGGGGCTTCGGATGCTCCCAGCGTGAGTACCTGATCGATCAATCCGCCCCCGATCGTACCTTGCCACAACCTCTTTAATCCGGCATAAAGTTTTTGCCGATGGTGGTCCTCTGGCGATCTCGGGGCTTCCCGAGAATGCTGAAGAACTGAAACCGTCCGGCTCGCGGCTGGTCGGAGATAGGAACGGTGAGCGAGGCTGCAATTGGTTGGCGATAACCGCAGCCTGCAGAGAGCTAATTAGACTTGACTCGTTTCAAAAAGGATATTTCCTCAACTTTACCTATGATCCGATGTCGCTCAGTTGATCGAGCATGAAATCTGTCGGTTGCATGCTTTATCATGTGCTTACCTGCCTCGTGCACCTTCTTTGCCTTCCAACCTCGACTTTTCTCCTTGCCTTCTACCAGTCGGACGCAGCAATCCAGGACGTACGCGACCGTCGCCGCCGCCGCTCCCCCCCCCCCCCCCCCGTTGGCAGTCATGCCGGAAGCCACTTCCCGAATAGCGTATTTTACGCTTCAGGTACGTTCTTAAACTGATTTCAAGTTTCTTTCTATGCTAACACCACTTTTCGTTCGTACTGTCAACTAGATTTTTGGCTTCATCACTTTGTCGATCTTGGCATTTACTTTGTTATTTTGTCCGTCGATCAAGAGGCACCCAACACTCGCAAACAATGCCCTTGTATGGGGTAAGTCGCCACTTCAAACCAATGAACATGCTGGTACCGACGCTCACTATTTCGATAGCTCTCTCGTCCCTCATTGGATGCTTGTTGTATGTAAGATTGGTTCATCGCTACTGAAACTCCCGTGACGCTTATTTGTAGGCTGTTTACGGGGAATCTGAATGGTCCGGAGCCATCGTCCACTCTGTGTAAAGCGCAAAGCGTATTGATGCTAGGTTGGTGTACTTTGCTACCTATAACTTCGGCTTAAATCCACGTTCTCTAGCTCAACCCTCGGGTGTCTCAGTTGCCGCATTGGCAATTATCTGGAAGGTACAATGTGAAATACCTGCGTGCGGCCTATGTCTCTGACCTATGTTGAACAGATATGGAGCCTAAGTTGGAGAATCCAGAAGAACAACGCTGCGATGGACGAGCCTATCTGGCTCACGTATATTGTGAGAGGAAGAACTGTCATCTAACCTACGCATCGCTCACAAACCGGCAGCTCCTAGGATCTCCTTATCTTATTTGGGGAGTGCTTGCCATAGCTTTCGCCATCGCTCAGGATGGATCAAACGTACATAGATCGTTATTCTATTGTATTTCTGATAATCAAACTCTTGGTATGTGTTTCTAGTCTTCGGTTAACGTTTATTAATGTTGGATATAGGGGTCATATCAGGAGCGCTCGCGGCAGTCTTCCTGGTGTGTTGCCTGATATTTCAATGTATGCGCTCAGGCTTCTTTTTTTTTTACCTACTTCTTGACTAAATAAACCCGCATTTAAGTCTGGATAGTAGTTCTGGTATATCAACGGTTTCGGAAAACTCGTCGCCTTGGTAGGGCGGAGGTTGGCAACATACCCGTTTCGTTCTTCATCAGGATTATGTCGTTCATGCTTGTGGTATTCGTATGTTTCCACCCTTATTCTCCTAGTAGAATTTACTGATGTATGCGTATAGGTTGGTCTCGTGCTATGTTTTGTAGCAACCTGGGCCTTTACACTTGAAGTTCCGGACCTCATCGTCTCCTCGATTGGGGTTCTTATGTTCTTCATATTCGCAAGTCAAGAAGATGTACTTGTGGCGTGGATGATTATGCGTCCGAAACCTCGCTCTACGATATCTAGCGCGAGTGGTGGTGACACCCGCGACGCATATGCGGCACATACTCGGCCGCCCTTGTCCCCTGCTTCGTCTACTGGTGTCCCGCTCGGAAAGTCCCAAGTTTCGTCCAAGTTCGACCTCCCCACAGGCCCGAAGCAGGTCCATCGGTTAACTATGCAAGATGACTCGATAGAACTTTCTTCTACCAAGTCAAAGCCCTTGCAGGGTTCGTCCATCTGTTAATCCCGAACATATTTCTGACCACTTTCTTAAACATTATCTCGATCTACTATACCAGCTGCTGTGTAGCTATCGCCATCTGTCTTCAGTTTTAATGATTCTGGTTTGCTCACTTAATGTCACATGTAAGCGACGATACTTTGCACAAATATCATAATGACATGGTTAGGTAGCGGTAGCAGTGGGAGTAGGGACGGCCGTGCGCGACATTGACGAGGCCATGTCGGTTGGGAGACATTGGCTCTCGTCTACGGCTAGAGTTAGTTCGACGATAATTCAAAAAAAGACGGACCCACATATGTTATAAAAATAACACACAAACCCAGTTGGGCAAATCGTTGGCCCAGTCCTGGGTGCATCATCAGCCACGATAAGGGTACGTTGGCGAAACAAGGCGTACCAGCCGTATCCCCCACATGTCCCCCACGGTACTTGTGTTTGAGCCAGGGTACATGTGATTAAAGTGACAGAGAAAAGAGGAATAGTGAATGTGAAGCGCATTCTGAGGATATGTAGAGACTTATGTCGAGGCATCTCAGTTGTACGTCTTTTAAACCGGCTCAGTATTCCCTACCTCCGCTGTGGTCTGTAGATCACGGTAGATTCGGATGGGTCGCAAGATCATCGGTACCTCAGTGCGGCGGCCGCTTCACCTGCTGAGATGATCGGGGTACACGGGCAGCGGGGTAAAGTGAAGACCTCCCAGAGATTGTAGCCTAATGGCGATAGGAAGGTTTGATATCAACAGCTATGCGTTTAGATATGGATGAAGGCTCAAATTGGGCGCATATATGCTAAATTACTCCGTATACCACCGGCCTATCCTGGATTGGCGGGCCAAAGCTGTACTGTGGAAACTTTAAAAACACTCGCATACATTGCGTGGAGATACTAGTAACAATATCATGTATTCGGGGTGTTACAAAGAATGCGGGTTACCCATGTAAGAACAAGGAGATCTATGCAGAGGTGGTGTGGTTTAACGACATTGCCGTTAGGCACTGGGCCGAGTAGTAGGACGAGCAGTAGTAGTAGGGCGAGCGGTACTAGTAGTGGGGCGAGCAGTAGGAGGAGGAGTGTACGACATCGTTGATGCTTGACTGGCCGGAATGCATGTACTATCGTCTTGGGGAGGTGTTAATATCACTTTTCAGATCGCAAAGGGCCCGCATACATATGTTCCAAAAATAGCATACCCAGCCCGGGTTGCAAGTCGTCGGCCCAGGCCTAGGTGTATGCTTAGTTCCGGTAGATAGTATGTGTTGATGTTAGAAGACATACCAGCCGACTCCTCCGCATGTACCCCAGTTGGCTTGCTGAGCCAAGGCGTCCGAGGCGAGGACGGCGGCAGCAATCAAAGCGGTGGATGTGAATCGCATTCTAGAAATAGGAGTAGAATCATGTCGAGATCTGTGGGCCTCCTTGCCCTTTATACCAAGAGGTTCGTAACCTGACGACTCACATATCCCGATTTGAACAGTAAACCTACAGGGTACACGGTCTGCCAAGCTTACAGAAGTGACAGGGAGAGGACATCGGTTCGCGAAATCATCGGAGCATCATAGAAACCCAGAACACTCAAAGGTCACATGTGTTTTGCAAGAGGCCTAGACGTTCAATCTTCGGCAACGGCTCGGACTCGCTGGTAAGGCAGTAAATCAACTGTAATTGAGTTTTACCATCAAGAAGTAACAGCCATCGATAGCACGGACCTGGTGCGGGTCTGAAGATTACGAAGGGCGAGTCAAATATTACCGAAGCCAAGGTTGTGTCGGTTCGACTGACTTGGTACTGTGGGGCGCTCCGGTCCGGCCCGACTCCTGACCCCTGAGCCCCTATTCGGGGTTGTATTTAGTCTTGTTCACGCCTACGGCGCAATTTAGTCGATTAAACTTCTTCCGGCCGTGTACACCGGAGTTCTATGCGCTCGCCTCACTACACGTGGTATCGTGTGTCAGCGTAGAGATAAAAGGTGACTGTTTAGCAAGCGATTAGCATACACTCGAAATCTGTTTAAGCAGGCTTGAGTAGCATCTAAGACGGAAGATACGATAAAGACACAAATCCTAGCCGAATACTCAAGAGACATCGATTAATCCCAAACAGGCTCACTTGCCAAACTCCCACAACCTGGCTTTTCCCAATATCGGCCCAAGAATTGATCAATATAGTTCTGCCTTTACCCGACCTTGCCAAACATGTCCCTTAGATGCGGCTTTGAGGTGGTAGCTCGCTCGTGGACTTCGCAAGTCCGGTTGTATATATTTTCCAGGCTACGGAGTGACTCACGTTGTGACTTAGGCCGGCTTCGGCTTAGCGTCGATGCTAGAGGGCGGTTTTGCAGGAATATGTCACATAGTCCGCGTATTGATCTAAGTGCAATCATTTTATCCCAGGTGACATACATGAAATATCTACTGGTCAACGATCTAGATGTCGGTGCGTGTTGTGAGTCTGGTGGTTGTGCAGTTGCCTGCTGGGAAGTCTTTCCCGGTTTGGAAGTACAAAGCGCCATTGTCACACGCAATAAACGAGTTTGTGCCATTTATAGTCAAGGTACCATCTGGACCGCTATATCCCCAGTTGCTCGTCTTCGGAGTAGAATCAAACGAGAGTCTGAAACGACCGACGGGTTTTAAGTGTTTTTTACAATCAGAAAGATAGGCTCAACACTTACGGCTTGTAGGATGTGCTCGCATCCAAGACGTTGCAATACCTCCATGGATCGCAGTTGCTACTGCCATAAATCAAACGACTTGACCGTGACAATCAGTCTCGGAATTGTAATAGTAGCCACGCTTCGACTCACAGGGTATTGCCTGGCAAAAACCAGCCTTTAGAGCCAGCAGGTCCCAAAACGGCATCGTTCGCTACCGGTGAAAATGCTTATTATAGATGTGAGAATAATATATTAGAAGCGACCCACAAGTCTTGGATTTCTGGAGCCAAGTGTTTTTAGCCCATCCGTCCAACGCATGAATAGGTGGGCCAGTTGATCTCGGCTACACAAAAGCAAGTTCGTTAGATTTCCGGTACTATGGTGAGGGTACTATATGCGTTACCATAAGTGCACACGCAGTGCCACCGGGTGTTGTGGTAGTAGGTGTAGGGACTGGCGTAGTAGTTGGAACAGGGGTCGGTGGAGGAAGTCCCGATGTGGCACTATGTGTAGTACTGATGGCGGCCGGAATGCATTGGCTGAAGTCTACGGCTAGATTTAGTACAGGTTCTGAGATGCCAAACTGACCTACTCACACTCATTATAAAAGTGGCATTCCCAGCCTAGGTTGCAGTTTGTATCTCGTGTCCTGTGTGTCGACGTGATTAGTGAAAGAGTGCTCGTTTGAGCCACAATGTACATACCAACCGACCCCTCCACATTGACCGTAGTTATCGACCGTAGCCAATACGCCCATTGACGCAATAGCGATGGAAAGTGCAGTGGTAGACGTGAAGCGCATTGTAAAAGTGAAGAGATCCGTACCAAGTTAGAACAGCCGCCTAGACGTTTTATACAGGGAGTTTATGGTCCTATGTCCGTTCGTGTCGCACCAACTAAAGATAGGCGAGCATGGATTCGCAAAATCGTCGGTGCACCTGAAGACAGTAGCTAGATTCGAAGTCACATGTCGGTAGCTAGGAGCTGTGGGCATTCAGTCCTCGGTAATGACCCGGGCTTGCTGGCAAGTGAGAAAAACCTAACCGCCTAGGGTTTTGTTATCAACGGCCGCGAAGCCTGGGCTTGGCCGCCTGATGCTGGCGGTTTATCTAGAAGAATTGGCAAGTCCGAAGGTAACGGAGAGTCGAATGGGGATACACGGAATCACCACCTGGCTCGTCCGACTAGTATATTCGGCGATACAGCCTTGGGATGTTCGTCCGCGAGGTATTGAGACGTACTTTCAAAGTGGGCGAATATCTTTACAGGTATGCTCCAGGGTTGAAGATAACCTGACTAACAGACGGGGCGTAGGATGGTCGGGTGGTCTAGCCAACTCAAGGGGAGTCTGACAGAGCCCAAGAAGATCGGAACCACAGTCAATGTCACGGTGGACAAAGAGACACAGAGCTTGATACAGGCACAAAACATTGAAAGGATGAACCCGGGTCTACAAGATTCCGGGGGCAAATACATGAGTGAGCATGAGGTTCGTTTGTCGGTCAGAGGTCGGAGTAGGTGAGCTCGTCTCTTTCCCACGTGCCTGGGTTTGGGCAGGGTACAATGAACCAGTACGTGTAGACACAGCATTAACGATGTAGAAGTGCCTGGGAGTATGCTTCCGATTGTGTGATATGGGTGTGGTCATGGAATGGTATCCCTAGTAGAGCCTGAGCAGCATTCATTACGGACCGAGTATTCAGTGGTACACATCAAAGAACTCGCGCCAGTATATCGCACAGCCTCATGGTCAACGTGGACATACCCAAGACAACCCATTCTCCACATCATGTTGGTAGGCTGAGCAAGAACGGCAGACCCGAAGATCCGTTGCGCACGAGAAAATCAAGCCAAGTATAAAAAAAAAAGGAAAGCCAAGAAAGCGAAGTCACTTGATCGAGAGCAGCGGTGTTTAAAGCAATTTTATTTATCCCTAGTAGCTCGAGTGAGATACACAAGACCGTATCAGCTGGGATATCCGTTGGCTAGAATGAAATGAAGGGGGAATCACACCACGGACTCCGCAAGATCGGTGGCTGTGGCGTCGTACCACACAACGCGGCACAACAAGACCCTGGCTCCGGCACGAATTGACCTCCACAACGATCCTACCCAAACAACTCTCAGTAAGTTATGTGGCAGCGTTGATAGAAATAATTGAGACACAGTATTTGCCCGCCACATGATCAGAGTTTGGTGTCACCGATACCTGCAAGTCTCAGGCACGGCCTTGAGGAATGGCACCTGCCGTGTAAACGCACCCACTCTCAATCCAATCCTCCTATCTCAGGTTCCCTCACGCCCGTTCTGCTCTCCGTCTCTATCGTATCCGCTCATCACAATGTCCCAATCTCTGCCTCTCCAGTATGAAGACGGCCCGTTGGTGTGGATCGATCTCGAGGCAGGTGCCTTTCGTTCGCATCATGGTGATTCCTTCTGACTGTAATTAATAGACTACTGGCCTCGATCCCTCTAAGAACCGTATTATGGAGGTGGCTGTCCTAATCACTGACGGCAACCTTCAGCTTGTCGACAAAGAAGGTTGCCATTTCGTTGTCAAATCGAATGAACGAACCTTCGAAGAGTAGGCTTTGACTCACTCTCGTTTGGAGGTCCATTCATATTTTCGCATAGGATGGACGACTGGTGTAAGGTTCAGCACAAGAAGGTACGTAGTTCCGCCTCACATGCTCGAGCCAAAACGTAATCCGTTCTTAAACAGTCTGGTTTAATTGACAAAGCCGACGAATCAATGTTCGCCGCTCCTGAGGTCGCTGACGCAGTTCTCAACTACATCAAGAGCTGGGTTCCCAAGGAACGCACCGCTCTATTGGCCGGTAGCAGCGTTCATTTCGACGCGATGTTCTTGCGTGCGACCGGCCCAGACGTTGCCGAGCATGGTGGCCAGCCTATTTGGAAGAAAATAGCCGATCATTTGCATTACAGGTGAGTCGCATGCTAACACCTTTAAACCTGGATATTTCCTGATATTTTATCTCGTAGAATTGTTGGTATGTGACTCTGTCTGGTGACAGTAGAAGTAGTATTTATGGATTGTTTCGGCTGCAGATGTTAGTTCGGTCAAGGTCAGTATTCTTGGCCAGTTTACGATCGCTCTTACGGATGACGTCTTTACAACATACAGGAACTCTGTAAACGCTGGTACCCTCAAGAGCACGAGGAGTACCGGAAGACACGCCCCGCTCAGGCTAGTCATCGGTACGTAGGCCATTTTTTCTGCCGGCGGGATTGTTGGAGTCTAAATCGATGCAAGTAGCGCAATGGACGACATTAGTGCATCGATTGCAGGTTTGTGTTTTTGTTTGGCCCTGGATTCGAGTTAGTCAAGCTAACCTAACCTACAGAACTCAAGTTTTACCGCGAGGCGATCTTCGTCAGCCCCAAGCCCCGGGTTGATCCGGGTATCAAGGAAGGAAAGACTTATTAGAGTCGTGAAAACGGTTTTACAGGTATCAACGTTTTGTCTCTCTTCGTTCAAGATAGATTTACTGTAAATATGCCATCAGACAAACAGGCTCAATCAAAATTTAATCTCACAATTCTTTGTGTCTGCCATTATTGGGCTGCTACCTAGCTTGACCCCACAGGCTAGATTTTGATATATTCTCCGCGGCGGATTCCTTCAATGAGCTCATAGCTAGTGAAGTCCCCTCATCCAAAATAGAAAGCTCAAGGCATATACACAGTTACTATCTAGTCTCTAACTCCGTTTGTCGTCTTCCGTTTATCACCCTTCGAAACGCGAACAAAAACAGCTTCTAGCAGCTTGGTTTCTTAAGTTGAGACTTGCGCTCTCTTGATTTCTTTATTTGTCTGTACATCTATTAAGTGCTATGAGACTCAAATTCGATGTATGCGTAGCAATTATTCTTGACCCGAACAGCGAGTTTTTAGTCACACTTTTTAGCCGTTGTTTGAGATGCGGGAGAGCTTACATATGGCTCGAGTTCTTGTGAATCATGGCATTTTACTGTAAAAATGGGGTTGGTTTGTGGTCTGAAACTTTGAGCGTCGGTTGACATTCTTAACTGTTGATGTTGCTAAATCTCCCTGATATTGAATGTATGGTTCCCCAATTGAATACCATCACTACATGGATATAGATAGCTTTACTATGCTTCCACTCAAGGCCCATTGGCGGGGGAAGGTGTGGCGCTGGGGGTGGCCGTAGTAGTCGCCGGCATACACATACTATAGTCTACATATCAGTTAGCATACAGCTAGAAACAGCTAGAAATACATCGCACATGGGCCATACGAGATGCACACGAAGCTTGGATTCCTACATGTCGTGGGTCCTGTACTGTATGCGCTATTTAGTCGATGTGGGAGTATAGATGCTACGGATACGTACTAGCTGAAACCTCCGCACTGGTGATAGTCTGCTGGGTCACTCTGCGCACCAGCTGACGCAGCAAAAATAAGAAGAGCAGGGATGAGTATGAGTCGCATTTTTACTCGCGGGCGGCATGGGGAAACACCAGTGAGCCACCTTGGTTTTAAATACCGAGGCTGATAGCCATAAGTCCACTATCCACGGAAATATTGGTGAGAAGTCTTCCTGAACCGTGAGATTGTCGGTATAATATCCAAGCCGCTGTAGGTCAGATGGTGGAATACTCGGCCATCGGCAGCGATCCGGAAACTCTGGCGCCGAACTAGTAAGATGGGAATGCCAAGAGCTGTGGTTCCAACTATGGATATAGAGCCGGTGATATGGATGCAGAGAAGATCTAGCACGGGCCGATAATACAGGGAACAGGATAGGGACCACATGGGTTGAAGTTTTCTGGCTAATTGGCACGTAAGGCAAATTTTTCCGACAGGACTCCCGATATGATGAGTTTCTGACCCAGGTGTTAGTATCTGATTTGATATAGTATAACGCGCAATTGCCTAGAACCAACTTGCCTGGAGCCAAGCTCTTGTTTGGCGCCGCTTGGCTCTGTTACAAGTAACGGCGGCTGGCGGCGTTGCCTAGGACTGCACCCTCTTGTTTGGCGGTGTGTCGTTGTTTGGCTCTGATAGCAAGCAATCGGCGCCTAAACCACACC
>WSTH01001258.1:0-13745 GCA_019616345.1 Ceratobasidium sp. 395
CTTCTCCTGACTTTGGGCTAGATAGTCATGGCACTGGACTATTCACTTGGCTCTAGATGCAACACCCAACTCCGGGTCAAATACTCCCGACTCCGGGTCAGATACTCCCGACTCCGGGTCAAATACTCCCAACTCCAGGTCAGATACTGTTGATTTTGGGTGAAATACTCCTGAATCTGTGCTAGATACACATGGCATTGGACTGCTCACGTAGCCTCAGATGCAGCACCCAGCACTGGGTAGAATCCTCCCCACTCTGGGTCAAATACTCCCCACTACGGGGCAATTACTCCCAACTCCGGAGCAGATACTCCCAACTCCGGGGCAGATACTGCTGACTCTGGGCCAAATTCTGCTACTTCATGGACACCTCTTGGTCTGTGGACATGATGCCTACCCTTGGGTCACACATCTCGCCCCTCCAGGCCAAATACTCCCTGGTCAGGGCCAGATGCCATATCGGCCTTGGCCAGCCTGCTTCTCACCTCAATGTACATCTTCCACCAGGCATGTCCCTTACACCGATAGCACTCAGCAGTACTTCAGACCCACTGCTGTTGCTTCTTCCATAAACCACATGGTCACAGATGGTGAACGGTCTGTGTCAGTCACAAAAAAGAGTCGCGTCTTGGAAATTGTTTTGCTCATATCTTGCTCAATTTTGATCAGAATTCAATTCCGACTTCAGATCTATAATCACGCTGCATGGGCACATCACTGGTGTGTGGACAGCCCAGCCACACTCACTAGCATGTTCAGGTCCCATCTGCACCCTCTTCCTATGTTCACAGTCAGACCTGTTGTGTGGACAACTGCAGTATGCCTTTGAGAGGTACAGATCATGCATATGACAGCCACTAGGCAACCAGCACACATAGTGAAATCCTTGGTACCCTGAGCAAGAACACATTTCTACTCTGGGCATGACCTCGCATCACTCTGGGTGTACACCTCTCCCACTCTGGGCATGAACTGCCCCCACTCCGGGCAGTAACTACCCCAACTCCGGGCAGTAACCACCCATACTCCGGGCAGTAACCACCTATACTCCGGGCAGTAACCACCTATACTCCGGGCAGTAACCACCTGCACTCCGGGCATGAACTACCCCTACTCCGGGCACAAACCAAACAGACTCCGGGCATAAACTACCCCTACTCCGGGCACTAACCAGGGGTACTCCGGGCACTAATCAGGCCAACTCCGGGTCAAATACTGGGTACTCCGGGCAAACTCCACAAAACTCCGGGTACTATTAGGTTTCTGCCAGCTAATAGGTTAAATCAAAGGCAAACTAGTGTGTTGTGGGCATCAGGTGTAATGGGCAATATTAATACATATGCGGTGGATGACGGGGCTATGAGTTGACGGTGTGGGTTAGCAGAAGATAGTGTGCACTAGACTTACTACTCAAGCATGCACCTGAGCACAATGCCAAATGCTACTGGGGTATGGAACCAGCATTAGGACGGTGGGGGCACGGACGAGTGAGTGGAAAAGGATGAAGGAAGAGCAGTTAGGAGCTGGGAGCTAGGACGGGCAAAGGAGGGAGGGAAGGAAGGGAAAACAATACTCTCAATGGTGCTCACCTCTCTCTTGTCTTGCCACATTTGCTAATATTACTTATATCTCTTTCAATGTATCTCGTCTATTGCAATGCTTAGTGTGAAATACACCGTTGAATGCACTTGCTCCGATGGTTATTGTTCAGGGCTAATTTGTCCCAAAGTTCTCTCACAAAGAACGACTGAATTTTGGTTCTTATAATGCTAGATTTCCGCAGCATTCTGCCAAGCGGTTTGCAGGCAGAATTTTACCTGTTTTCTGCTTCACATGATTGTGCTAACTCTTAGCCATAATTGTGCCAAACGCCAGTTGCTGGTTTTCAGCACGTTTCTTGACTAAACAACGTACAGAATGCTAATTCAACGTTATGCGGAAGTTCTGACTAAAATTAAACTTTTTGCATCATTGGGCTGGAAAAAGTGCAATGCTGAAACGGGACATTCTGTTGCTAAATTTTGGCAGTCAATTTCAGTCATATTTATCCTTGAATCTAGCATTTGCTGCCATTTTTTCAACTAACACAGGCTAAAAATTAACGCCAAAATTTAGCACTTCTTCCTTCCACAGAGGATGAAGACTTACCACTTATTGAGTCCAGTGGCAATTGAACAAGGCTGGCTAGGATGAAAACGTGTGGCCGTGCACCCATTTCAGCAGCAAGCTTCATTGAAAAGTTGGCCAACCTCACGCGAGTCGGACACGCGTGTACCCGACCCACTCCAGGGCAGTCGGGCCAAGTAGGCTTCAGGTCTGGGTGGAGATTACGCATGAGTCGGGCCAAATAGCAGTACACGCGTAAATTGGCGCATTTACGTGTAAATTGGGCATATGTAGGCGCATATAGGCCCTGTTTTTGCGCCTATATAGGCAGAAAACTACTTGGTATGGTTTATGCGTAAGTAGGGTTTATTTATGCGTAAACCGCCAGATTTACATGCATATTGGCCTCGTTTTTGCGCTTTGATAGACAGAAAATAAGCTGATATGGTTTACGCGTAAACAAGGCTTATTTACACGGAAATCTAGAATAGTTATGCGCATATAGACCCTGTTTTTGCGCCTATGTATACTGCAAACCACCCAGGCTAGTTTACACATGAACTGGACCTATTTACGTGCATATAGACCCTGTTAATGCACATATATTGACTGAGAACAGCCTGATTCAGTGTACACGTAAATAAACGCAAAAAAAGTATCTTCATGCTGTCCAGATGTGAAGGGCTCTTCATGGTTCATGCGTAAATATGCAGATATACGTGTAAAGACAGCCTGGATAACTATACCAAATGATACAACCCTGACACTGTCCAAGAGGAAGAGAGTGTATATGTGTAAACACATAGATATGCCTGTAGATACATCAGAGTAGTAGATGGTTATACCCATCACTACAACAATGACATCCTTGAAGCCTCAGAGGATCATATCTAAGAGTACATGTAGTATATACATGTGTGAAGATAGCAGCATACCACAAGTATTGCCTATTGGAGGCCTGATAGGACCCACAGCCAGTCACACATGCACCCACAGGGTTTGTAGAGGACACCTGTGTTAATACAACCAGGGCTCACACTGTACTGAGCTTCTTAGCTCAATCTGTTAAGCTTGTATGTGAGGTATCAATACCCTGAATATTGAAGTTTGCTCCTACAGAGATCTTTGTGTACACAAAATACAGAACATACAAGAACATATACCACATGTAGTAATGTGTATCATCACACAAACTAAGCACTCCAACACAACATTTACACTGGCTCAAACAAGTCTTGCCTCACATGACAAGAAAACCATGTTCTGCCTTTCTCTCCTCAGCCATTGTATATATTGATTAGGCACAACAGTATGAGCTGTAGTTTTGCGTCTTGTGCATTGATTGACAAAATAACCAACAATTTGTGATGCAACAGTGAAGGATGGCACGCAGTCTCTTTGTACATTCTTGAGGCAAGACTCATGTGTGTGAAAGTGGTTTGGCATTCAACTACATCTGCAAAAGTGTATTTCTCAATGGGAAACCCACCTGTGGTGGGCACTTGTTTAGAGTCATGGCTTACTTAGTGAGTGCTGAACACACCTATGGGCACCAGACACGATCCATTGGCTATCAAGAGAGACACCACAAGACAGACCCCAGGTCACATGCACAGGCACAGGCACCCTACTCCAGTACTTGACTCATTATCACTGAGCACTATTGATCCATGCAGCACTCATAATGCTCATGAGAATTCCAATGGGGCTCATGAGCCTCATGAGCCTTGTGAGCGCTTCTATATTGGGCTCATGAGCTTTGTGAGCATTTTCATCCGGCTCACAAATCTCATGAGCACAAGTTGAGTTGCTCATTTAGGCTTAAGTGGCTGAGATTAGAGCTCACAAGCCTCACTGAGCTCGTAGCTGAGATGTACTCAACATATTTTGAGACCTCTATCATTCACACACACCAAAGGACCACAATTTTTCATGTTATTAGCGTGCAACTTAGTACATATTATATGTGATACAACAAATCATCACTCATACAACATTGGTAGTGTTGCTGACAATTGGTGTGTTGTAAGGTAACAAAACCATTTGACATTGCCAAGCACTGTGTGAATGGTGAAACTGGCAGCAAAAAGCAGCATATTGAGACTTGTAATCGCGCAACGTGTTGTGTTTACGCAATGTTTGTGGCCATGAGTTGGCTATTGTGTAATGGTGCGCCTGTTTGGGCCAGGATATGTGAGCCTCAAAATTGGCTAGCCAATCATTATCATACTCACCTACAGTTTCTAGCACACCTCTATGGCATGCTTTACTATTAGTGACATTTTTTTACAGAGAGCTTTACCGTGTACCATTGGCTATTGGTTTGGAGAGATATTGAGAGGGGCAGGGAAGAGGTGAGTCAACTTGAGGTGCGGTAGATACGCACCTCTGTCACTGGGCATAACTCAGTCATGCAACTAATCACTCCAAGATTGGCACTTCAGATTGTTGTGATATGCTACTTGAGTACATTGAGGCTACAGTGTTCTACCTTATTCTACTGTCCACGGCATATTGCAAGTTCCATATCTAGTTCAATAGCCACGCATATCTTCAAGATCCCTTTGCTCTCAACTCAACTCTCACCCTCCCAACCGGCTACTTGCCCTTTCTTGACTCACAATGCCGAGGTATTGAACTCTAACTCAGACCTGATAACTTACGTGAGTGATTAATGGATAGCTGGTACGCCGCTCGCTTGTTTCAGTTCTGTGGCCAATGATGCTAAAATATGTCACTATCTAAGGCTAGTACCCGCCAGTCCCACAATCAGTTATTGGTGTGGTACGTACCATTCAACATCACAAATCACAGCAGTTGACACCTCACTTCTCATCAGGGCAATTTGTACACGCCGGAGAGCCCATTAGAGAACAAGAGGAGCCAGAGGACAGTCTGGCTCCTTGTTAGCTCTCTGCAGCTCCCGCTGGCTCTGGGAGCCGAGGGCCAAACACTGCCCAACACTCAATATGTACCTAGTTTTGTCAAATATAAGATACTTACGTGGCCGTGTTTTGGCCTCTCCCGCATCATAAATGCTGCTGAATGCAGCAAAATACCTATAGGGGTGCTGTGGCCTGACGGTTGAGCACAAGAAAGGGCATGCACTGCCTGCGAGAGTATGACGCTGGATGCTTGGGTGCCGAGCGGCAGCATTGACAACTGTCAGAACGCACGTTTATGCTGATAAATCCTTGTGTTCTAGCGTGTGTACCTTGCTGACTGAGCAGGGAGTAGGAGCCAGACCTGCTTTGTTGGCTCGGCGCAGACAACCTACTAGATGTCTATGTGGGTATGTTTGGCCTCCGGCTCCCAGAGCCAGCAGGAGCCACAGAGAGCCAATGAGAAGCCAGACCAACCTCTGGCTCCTCTCATTCTCTAATGGGCTCTCTAGCGTGTACAAATTGCCTTGATGCTGTGTATGAGCAAGATCCAATGCAAACGGACAACATTGGGCTGGAAAGCTTAGCGCAGCCATTGATTATATTGTACATTGTTTGATGCCTTTTTTGGATTGTTGACTGAACTTACAACTCTTTTGCTGCCATGTTCTGATGTTTATTCACGCCTACCCGGGGTTCTGGGCTTGTATTACTCACGTCTTGTATATACATACACAGTATAAATATGAATGATCTTATCTCTGAGGCTGTGTGGATATAAATGCTAGATATGAGCTAAAATCATATATATTTCCAAATTGAGGTGTTGCCCATGAGGCTCATGAAGCTTGCCAGCGTCCCCATGGAGATCATGAGCACACCAGGGGCTCATTAGCCTCATAAGTATGAGTAGTGTACTGATGTGGCTAATTGAGACGTAAACTTGATTTTGTATAGTTTGATACGTTTTGTGTAATGTTCACTATTAGTAAATAATATAGCTATGCCGTGATATCTTGATGTGTTAAGTTCATCTGTCAGGCTTGTGATCCTCATGTAACTACACATGTATGGAGCTCAATGCTTGTGCTGCAGAGCTCCATGCTAGGTTTCAGAAGTTGTACAAGCACAAAATTAGAAGACACAAATCTACAGTTCATATTAATACACCTAGTTGATATATACAATGGCTAAGGAGAGACAGGCAAAACAAGGTTTTCTTGCCACGTGAGGCAAGACCAATCAGAGCCGGTGTAAACATGTCTTTGATACACCCCACATATTGCTCCTAAACATGCTCTTGGCAGCCATTGCAGCTACTCAAAGCCTTGGGTCTGTGCAACATAGATAATCCCATGACAGTACAGCTGGATGTATGGGCACAGCCCAGGTTGCACACACGGGAACAGCACAGAAAGCTGTCAGAAGCACCAGAATGTCAGGGCTTGATGTCAGGGGCTCACGTGTAATCTCAGGGTCTTACATGTGACGCTCAGGGTGCATTTAGCGCTGATAGAGTACCGGTCCTGGGCACCACTGCACTGTTTAATGTACATGTGAGCTACTGGTTGCCCAAACAGAAGTGGAGAGAGCACACCAGTGCAGCAGGAGTGAGTGTCAGGCATCATGAGCGGTTCTCCCGAATACTCCTGAGGATCCATGCTTCATCAGGGGATATTTTACAGTGGTAGAGCCTATTGGAGCCCCAGAGGCCTTAGAGGGACAAGCCCTTTCCCAGTGCTCCTGGGAGCTCTGGGGAGCCGAAAAGTAGCCTAGAAGCACTAGGCACAAACACGAAACCATATATGCATGTACATACACTTTTGGCCAAAAGTGTGGGGTTTGGGGATGTAATTTGCAATTTTCTTGCTTGTTTTTAATCCAATCTTGATTTTGATTGAGGATTTAGGGACTCCAAAAGAGTCTGCATCTCTTCCATGTTCTGATCCAATTTGAAAATTTCCCTATATGCATGGTGACTATCCAAAAGAGTCGCGTTTGGGAATGTAATTTGGGTTTTTCTCAATGGATATTGATCCAAATGAAATTCTGATTGTACATATGAGTTCACTCAAGTGTGCCACACACCTTCCGACAAATTTTGATGAATTTGAAATTTGTGCATATAGTCTGGTCCTCTGCTGCTCAGTCTCCAAGCACTTGTAGTCACCTGACTTAGGGGGTTCAACTTCCCCTGGTGTGAATACCCCCCCTGGATCTCATGTGGATGTTGCACTGTGACCACCCCCGGGGGCAGTTTGTGGCATTTAGCAGCATATCTACAATAAAAAAGACAAAATAATGGCTGGATACAAGGTTCACATTTGGACAGATTGTAAGTACATCTTGTCTGTTTGTACATGATGCTTCTAGGCTACTTTTCGGCTCTCCAGAGCTCCTGGGAGCTCTGGGGAAGGGCTTGTCCCTCTAAGGCCTCTCAGGCTCCAATAGGCTCTACCAGCTCTGAAAAATCCCCTGATGTTCCTGAGTGCATGCAGCAATGATTGATTGTGTGCTGAGCAGTGTTGACAACTGTTGAAATGCATGTTTGTGCTCACAAACCATGTTGTTATTGTGCACGTAACTTGCTGAACAAGCAGAGAGCAGGGGCCAAATCTGATTTGTCAACTAGGTGCAGACAGCCTACTAGTTGGCTATATATGGATGTTTGGCCTTCTGTTTCTAGATCCACTGGGAGCCACCAGGAGCCAGCTACCAGCCAGACTAACCTCTGGTTCCTTTTGTTCTCTAACAGCCTCCCTGGCCACTACAGAATACCCCAATGAGGGGCCTGCATTAAATGAATGTAGTCCTTAAGAGTGTTTGTGTGACTGCTCATGATGCCTGACACTCACTCCTGCTGCACTGGTGTGCTCTCTCCACTTCTGTTTGGGCAACCAGTAGCTCACATGTACATTAAACAGTGCAGTGGTGCCCAGGACCGGTACTCTATCAGCGCTAAATGCACCCTGAGCGTCACATGTAAGACCCTGAGATTACACGTGAGCCCCTGACATCAAGCCCTGACATTCTGGTGCTTCTGACAGCTTTCTGTGCTGTTCCCGTGTGTGCAACCTGGGCTGTGCCCATACATCCAGCTGTACTGTCATGGGATTATCTATGTTGCACAGACCCAAGGCTTTGAGTAGCTGCAATGGCTGCCAAAAGCATGTTTAGGAGCGGCATGTGGGGTGCATTCTCAGCAGAAGACAGTGGGTGTAATAAACAGTTATTGCATAACATAAACACTATTACACCATTACTCTTCCCCCTTATTCAATAACACACAATTTCGCCTCATCCTTACACCATGTAAATCCCACCTAGGGATAACACTACTAAATATCACCATGTATCTATGCCAAGGAAGTACACCATACAACTACACAGTAGAATTGAGATATATAACTGCACTATAATTACATTGACAAAACAAGACTAATAAGTCACCCTTATAGTCATAGCTACAATTGTGGCCCTGGGACAATTTTGCTTGGCAGCCAGCGGTTTGGCACATCCCCAAGCATACTGTATGTCAACTGTCCAACCTGACCACCATCAAAAATCACCAGCCACCATGCTAGGCGGCAATGACAAGCAGACCGCCCACTCATGACTCCCCGTCCACTGTCCTGCTTCTGCCCACGCCCTGCCTCTGGTTGTGTCCCTATGCCCACCTGCCTATACACTGCCTGCATACCCAGCTACTGACCACCCCAGGCACACTGTGCTGCAGTTGTACCGGTACTTGTGTTTGATCTCACATCTGGCATAAGCTAACTCACCAAATTAACACATCTCACACATGCACGCCCATGCTGGCCTGATCACCCCATCTCAATCTTCAGTGGTTGTACTACACAGTAAATATGTTGTGGTCTGCCCCTGTGCTTGCCCCTAACTGCTGTTCTGAGCCAGTGTCTTTCCACACATTGCCGGCACATATTTCTATCCATTGTGTGTTTTCTGTACAACCTACCATTTGGTGTGCAAAGTGGCAAGTACAACAAGATGCATGCTTACCTCCTGTGATGTGTACAAAATATTGTACCACCTACACACACATGAGTAACTTCCTTCACATCCAATCTCACAATTACTCTGTTTCATGTGCATGTGTAAATACTGTAAATACTTCAAACATATGCAGAGTTCTATTACACATAGACTAACTGGCGCTTATAAATCCATGTAGCTGCCAAAAATATATCCCTCTGCCCACGAGCACTCATGAGTATCTGTAGCTGGACTTGGGAGTACTTGCAAGTACCTTTACTATTGTTTCCAAGTGCTTGTGAGCACCAGCATAAGCACTCGGGAAGGTCCTGAGCCGGCCTGTGCTCGTGAGTGCTCATGAGTACATGGGGGTTTTGTTGACAACATGAGGGCTATATCAGTCAGTATAGTCATCTAGGCTGTCTTTGCGTGTATATCTGCATATTTATCTGTGAACTATGAAGAGCCCTTTGCATCTAGACAGTGTGAAGATACAGTTTTTTTGCATTTATCTACGCGTAAATATGTAGATTTACATGCACACTACATCAGGCTGTTCTCAGTCTATATAGGCACAATAATTGGGTCTATATGTGCATGAATATGCCAGGGTCACGCGTAAATAAGCTCTACTCATGTGTAAACAATATCGGGTTATTTTATGTCTACATAGGCATGGAACTGAAATCTATATACGCATAGATATGCTGAATTTACGCGTAAGCAAGCGCTTCTCATCTGTGAACAGTATTGGGTTATTTCAGTCTTTATAGGGGCAAAAGTAGGGCCCATACGTGCGTAAATGGGCCCTATTCAGGTGTAAATTGGCTATGTTTGTGCGTGAACTATATCGGGTGGTTTTCAGCGTATATAGGTGCAAAAACCCACCCCACATGCACTTACATATGCCCTGTTTACGCGTGTACTGCTATTTGGCATGACTCACACATAATCTCCACCCAGACCTGAAGCCTACTTGGCCCAACTGCCCCAGAGCGGGCCATGTACACGTGTGTCCAACTCGTGCAAGGTTGGCCGACTTTTTAATGAAGTTGGTTGCTGAAGTGGCTTGGCTGTGTTCCGAACGAGTTTTCAAAGAGAACCTAAGCTTGTACAAAAAAAACTGTGGTGTAGTGCCAGAACAGTAAGTATGGTGATCTGCGTCAGCCAGCAGAGTAGAGCTAACACGATTTGTCGAGCTGAGAGGGAAGGGAGGGTGTCGGAATGTTGTGGTTGGCCTGGAGGAGAGAGGGCAAGAAATGGTGAAATGGCAGAAGGTCATGTTATACACAGCTGTACTGTCGCCAGAGGAACCAGATCAGCCCAACATAGACTCCTTGGCTACAGTCAAATCCATTGATTGGCATAGTGAAGCCTACAGACAAACTTCTAAGCAAAGGGCTTTGTGTAAACATGTACCAAACGGCTTGACCCAGTCACTTCCTTAGGTAATCAAGCACCAAGAATACGTGCACAACACAACCGGAGGCATATATATACAACAAGAATATAGTAATAACAGTATTATGTACAATAATAGCTAAAGAACAAGACGAAAAAATAACAATAAAAATCGAAATCAGGAAAAAGTTTGAGGGTGAAACTGAATTTTTTCAAACATTTGTTCTACACTTAAGTCCTCTTTGGTAGGATACTCGAGCGCAAGGGCTTCAAACTTGTCGTATGGAAGGCACCGTTTACCTGTCTTGAAAGTCTCAACTGTGCTCAAAAGCTCTATTGTTGAGTTGAGCTCCCCTCTCCTGATTGGCAGGACCAAAAGCCTTGAATGCTCATTTGAATGGCATGGGATGTGTTCCAAGCTGAGTTGAATCCATCCACACAGCCACTATCCATCCAGCCTAAATTAGACAAGTTTCAGCGGCTTCACACGATTACAAATAATCTTATTGGTCGTCAAGAGCCTTCTATTTTTGAAAGTAGTCTCAAAGCCGATACTGGGGAAACGCCCTGGCTGGGCAGGAGCTGGACAGGCCGTTCTGTCACAACCCTAACAAGGGGAGCAACTAAACTAAGAGAAGTGGAAAGGTAAACTTAAGCAAAGTCAATCACACTGGATGAATGCGAAAGACAAGAGGACAAGTTCTGGGTCAAAACCAGACTCATCACCCCTGTATATATATTCAGAGTGCGAGAACATACAGTGCAAGAGAAAGTATCCTAAGTACGAGAATCCTTACTAACTGAGACACTACGCGAGAGTACTGACTAAGTAAGCGAAAGAACCTATGCTAAGCGATACCTAAGCGATGGAGATAAGGAACTACCACGGGGATATCCCAGATTGGTAATACATAAGTGTCTATGTAAGTAATGAGTGACTAATAATGAGTAAGCGGCGCTTAAGGTGCATATATTGAGGAAAATGTCCATATAGTAAAGAGAGTAGAAAGGCTCGTGACACTACCCCCCTTTTAAGGTCGGAGCCTCAGGGTGACAATGGTGGAACTCGTTGACTACTCAGCAAGCACTTGACATTTCTCCAGCTGGTTCCCAGGAGTCTGCTGATGGATTGTATCCTTTCCAACGCACTAAGTACTGTAGTTGGTGTTGGTATATACGAGAGTTTAAGATCTTCTCAATTCTGTAGTGGACATCTCCTTTGACATTGACTGGGGGTACTGGTTCTGGTTTTCGTCCAGGGATGGAGTTGTCTTTGACTAAGGCAAGCCGCAAAGTGTGGAAGACAGGATGGATCTGCATAGACTTTGGGATCTTTAAACAGTAGGCGTGTGTTCCTATCTTTTCGGCTACTTCAAACAGTCCAAGGCGTTTATGTGCCAAATTGATGCTAGGTTGGTCACTTTGGATGTGCTCATGCGAAAGCCAAAATTTGTCTCCCACGTCGGGTTCCCAATCGTTTGTGCGCCCCTTGTCATAGTATTCTTTGTCTTTTGCCTTGGCCATTGCTAAGACTGCTTTGACTTCTTCTTGGATCTGGTGGATGCGTTCAGCGTGTTTGTCTGCAGCTGGCACGACTTCTGTGGCTCGATGATGAACAGAGATGTCCGGGTGGTATCCCAGATTGGCAAAGAAGGGAGTTGTGCCTGTAGACAAATGACCAGCGTTGTTGTATGCGAACTCAGCAAAGGGTAGTAGTGCGCTCCAGTCATCTTGTCTGTGAGACACATAAGCACGTAGGTCAGCTTCAAGAACTTGGTTGACGCATTTGGTTTGTCCGTCCGTCTGTGGATGGTAGGCAGTTGATAAATGAGGTCGTATGTCAAGACGTTTGTAAAGTTCTTTTGTGAAACAAGAGCTGAATACTGGGCCGCAATCTGAGACAATAGATTGGGGTGTGCCATGAAGTTTCCAGACATGAGTCATGAACGAATCGACAAGTTCGGGAGAAGTAATGCTTTCGCGTGTTGGGATGAAGTGCGCCATCTTGGTGAGGTAGTCAACCACCACAAGGATTGAGTCATAAGCCTTGGAGAGGGGTAGCTTCACAATCATGTCGCATGATATCTGGCTCCAAGGTTTCTTTGGCAGCTCGAGTGGTTGTGATACCCCTCTTGGTAGTTGGGTGATTGCCTTGTTCTTTGGCAAATGTTGCATTCTCCAACGTAGCGGTTGACGTATGCTTTTAGAGAGGGCCACCAATAAGTCCTTTTCACCAGTTCCAATGTTCTAGCTTGCCCTTGATGTCCTACCAACAATGCATCGTGGTATAGTTCAAGGATACTCCGTTTGAAATCTTTGTCATGGGGTACGTATATGCGTCCGTTCTGGTAGAGTAGCCCATCAATCAGCTTCCAGTCTTGGAAGTCTTGTTGTAGCCTTACTGGGGCTTTCTCCAGACTGTTGCCTAGGAATCCCATAACCGGTTTGACAAAGTCATCGGTTTCCAACTGATTGCGGATTTCATCATCAATTTCTTGTTCAGAGGCAAGGCTACCGATCTCCAGTCTTGTTAGGCGGTTGCACAAGTCTAAGCCAGCAACTTCCAAGTCATCTTCCTTCTCAAATATGCCTGGGTCAAGGAGCAGTTTTTTTGTTTCCACCCCCCTTTCAAAGTCATGGTCACTACGACAGCTGAGAGCATCCACTTTCCCATTTAGTCTGCCCACTCTGTACTTGATTCAGAAGTTGAACTCTGATAGGAATACTGCCCAAAGGTTCTGGCACTTTGTTAGGGTCTTTGTGGTTGAAAAGTACTCCAAGTTCTTGTGGTCTGTAATGAGTAGAACTGGAATCTCAGTCCCTTCAAGCAAGTGGCGCCATTCTTTGAAAGCCCAAATAACTGCAAGTAGCTCCTTGTCATAGACATTGTAGTTCCGTTCCACTGGAGATAGGGTTTTTGACATGTATGCAACTGGATGGGTTTTATTGTCCTCAAAAAGCTGACTTAGAATAGCACCCGTTGCTTTGTCAGAGGCATTGCATTCAACCAGGAAACCCCTATCTGAATCTGGCTGTCTCAAGACTGGAGCTTCACAGAATGCATCAATCAACTTCAGGAAAGCATCTTTCTGAGCATCTCCCCATATCCAAGGCTGGTCCTTTAATAACAGGTTGTATAGAGGTTGTACAAGCCGGGTGTAATTGTGGATGAAATGTCAAAAGAAGTTTGCAAAACCTAAAAAGGTCTGGACATTGGTCACATTTTTGGGAGTTGGCCATGTTTTGATATCATTGACTTTTGCTGGGTCCATTCTGAGTTCTGCTCCTGACACAATTAGGCCAAGGTATTCAACCTCTGTTTGGTCAAACAAGCATTTTTTGTGGTTACAGTACAATCCA
>WSTH01001259.1:0-13737 GCA_019616345.1 Ceratobasidium sp. 395
ATCTGTATCCATACCTAGGTCAAGAACCAAATACAACCTCGCTCGCTTTTGAAAAGTTTCCAACGCTTGAGCCGACTGGGTTGCCCCGCGCAGTTCCATACGATCAGGAAGGCGTATTCAAAAATATAATCAACCAACGTAGGCCGTTTCTCTACCCGCGAGCAACACTATACTCATAGTTTACTGCAAGCGATGATAAAAACGCTTGGCGGACCCGGGGTTAGAACTGGACTCATGGCTGTTCCCACCTTCCACGCAACTGTAAGTGTCTTTAAACCGACTTTGATCGAGAGCTCATACACCATACTCAGGGCGTAATGATTCAATGCTTAAAGTCGCTTTATCAAGGCTATACACAAGTTCTTTTTGCGCCCCGCTCAGACCCAGTTGTTCCAACTCCAGATCTGACCTTGCAAGCTCTTTCTGACACTGACTGCGAAACAACCCTTGCATGGCCCGCTTTCCTCGAGGTTAGCGTCTCTGGTTTTACGTCAGTTCTTGACACTAAAAATCACTACAGACTTGGGCCGAGGATCAGGAAGCCATATCCCGTCTCAAACGGTTCAAGACAATTGTTAGTTATAGTAAGAACTTATGCCGTCCTTTTCGCTAAGGTTATCATTGCATCCCACTGTAGTTGTTCGGTGGTGGGCCACTGGCCGAGCGAATTGGAGATCACCTCGTGACAAATGGTGAGTATTAGAGTATTATAAACCGTAATTGTATCCAAGTATCGGTTATGAACGTATTGTAGGTGTGAACATTCAGATCGGGTACGGCGGAACGGAGTTCGGAGCGGGTAGTCACCCATGTCCTCCTGGCTACGATCCTCGCGATTGGATTTATTTTCAGTTCTCTCCCCAGATGAACGTCAAGCTCGTTCCTCAGTACGACGAACAAGGAAGCCATGAAGTATACTTCTTGGTACGCATATGCCATTCGTCAACGTGTTTTGAGGCACTGACTTTATTCAACTCAAGTTGGGTCCGGATAATAAGCCATTTGTGATCAATTCGAGCCTTGACGGAACTCCTGCGTACAGCACCAAGGATCTTGTCGCTCCGCATCCAAAAAAGCAGGGCTTATGGAAATTGTGCGCATACAGCCGTTAACTCCTTGCGATACGATGCTTAACAATGAATTGGAACTAGGGTTGGGAGGGCGGACGACCAAATCACACTCTCTAATGGAGAGAAGATTAACCCTGGCCCAATCGGTTTGTTTTATGCTCTCAAAACATATACTATGCTGATGTGATCCGTTGCTTTTCATGCAGAAAACTCAGTATTGAAGTCACCACTCGTCCAGTTTGCAGTGATGTTTGGAAGAGAAAAGAGTCAATGCGGTGTGCTATTAGAGTTGACCAACGATGGAAAAGAACTCTTCCTCAAAGGACGTGCGGAGATAGTGGAGAGCATTTGGTGCGTTGTTTAGGCCCTTCATGGGTATCATAGCTGTAACCCGAACCCAGGCCGTATATCGAACAAGCAAACACCATCGGGCCGACTCACGCTTGACTCGCCAAAAACACCATTATTTTCGCAACCCCCGATCATCCTCTTCCTCGTACACCCAAAGGTAGCGTCTCTCGACCCAGTGCACTCAAGATGTATGCTGAGGGGATTGAGAGGATGTATGCTGCGCTTGAGAAAAGTGAAGATGTTACTCGAGACAACGAGGCTCCCTCGTCTTGGTCAGACCTCGCCGCAGTGGAAAACTGGATTCAACGCTGTGTTGAAAGTATACTAGGCCAAAAAATTGATATCGAAGGAGATCTCTTTCAACAAGGATTGGACAGGTAAGTTCGGGTTCTACCTCATGGGCGGTGCTAATGTATAGATACTTAGCTTAACCGCCGCAATCCTCCTGAGAACAATCAAGAGCAGTATGCATACTTCGTTCGACGAAACTGTGCGAGCGGCGGAAGCGAATACGAGCCGGAACACAGTGTTTGAACATCCTACCGTGAAGCAACTCGCTAGCCATCTGGTCCGCCTCTGGGACGGTGATATCGGTGACTCTCCTTCACAGGACAGGAGCGACGCTGCAATAATTGAAGAGCTTCGCTTGACTATACAAAAGTATCAATTGGGAGACAATGGCCTGCGGGCGAGAACTGGATCAAACCCGTTAAAGGAATCCGTGATCCTAACCGGAGGCACTGGCGGGCTTGGATGTCATCTCTTGGCTGGCCTTTTGAGTGATGATAACGTCCAGAGAGTCTGGGTCCTCAATAGGAAGTCTCGAGACATCACCCAAGGAGCGGAGGAAAAACAGGCGATGGCGTTCGAAGACAAGCTGCTGGACGTTAAGCTTCTAGAAAATCCCAAGCTAGTGATCCTTGAAGCGAATCTAGCGGCCGAACAATGTGGTCTAGCTCAGGAGAGCTACAAGCAGGTATGTATGCGTGTGTGCGTCTCATATTATCAATGCTAACGGTGGCTTCAGATTCAATCGAAGGCTACTATGATTATTCATGTAAGATTATTCGTTTCAGGTACTTCATTCTGACAACTCTGGCGTAATGGAACAGAACGCATGGCAGGTCAACTTCAACCTGACCCTTCCGTCTTTTGCGCCGAGCCTCCAAGGTGTCCAGAATCTACTCAAACTATCGTTCAGCTCTACCGCCCCAACCGGAGCTCCTCGATTCATCTTTACTTCTTCGATTTCAGTTCTCGGGTTTGATTCATCGGACGAACCTCTAAAGGAGGAGTATATTTCATTGGAGCATGGGGGTAAGAATATTGGATATGGCCGGAGTAAACTCGTAGCCGAGAAGGTACGTTCCCTTGCAGCAGAGTATCGTTAGGAACAATGACTTAGTCCCACCAAATAGCTCCTCGAACGCGCTGGGACATTCGGGCTCGAAACTTGTTCAATTAGGCTCGGCCAATTGACTGGGGACGAGAAAAGTGGAGCATGGTCGATAAATGACTGGGTCCCAGCGATGATTGCGTCCTCTGTCTCTATAGGGTTCTTACCAATCTCTAGCGGCGTAAGTGGCTACTTATAATTGTCTTCTCTAGTGATACAATACTAATAATTACCGAACAGGTGGCTTCGTGGATTCCGCTCGATACGGCTGCCCGTGTCGTTCACGAAGTTTGCATGAAACGAAACGTAAAACTGCCACCAGTGATCCACTGTTGTCATCCAAAAACAACGTGCTGGTCGAAACTGATCGAAATGTTTGCCGATGTCCTCGACTCACGAGTTTCAAACAGTACGAAACTTGGGACTCTGCCCTTCAACGGATGGAGCGAGAAAGTCGCCACGGCTGCGTCGAATTTCGAGGGATCTGAGGATGAACAATACCAGAAGTTCCCAAGCATGAAGATCCAGGATGTGTACGGATGCATGATACAGTCTGTACACGGAGCGAAGTCGGGAGATGGTATCAGCTCGAGGAGTGGAGAAGCAGGCAGCCTGGATATAAAAGAGGCGCAAAAAATGAGTGGTACTTTGAGATCCGCCCCGGCTTTAGATCGCGCACACGTCGACAAGTGGGTTACCTATTGGGAAAAGAAAGGCTTATTTGCTCAAAATGCTTAACGAATGTATGCGTGTATCAGTTTCAAGGTAGTTGCGAATCTGCGTCAGACAAATTACGTAGAGACTTTGTTGTCCGGGAAGCCAGTTATGTCTTTTACACCCAAAATTTAGTGAGAGAAATTAAAATAATTAAGACTTGTATAAGCTCGCGATCGTGTGTGTTACTTGGAGCTGGCAAGCACCAGCTTTTTACGCAATTGACACGACAAGCACGTGACTTTTAGCAAACAAACTTTGGTCCTTGACTCTTGAGCTTGCATCCGTACTTGTCCCTTATTTTATTCGGGAGGTGCTTTCTGAACTCAGGTATACACGTATAAATACTTCTATGGTGTATCTAACAAAAAAAATTACAGACGCGTCCACCTTCAATCGTCCCTGTCTAACAAAATCATTCGATCATGCCCATAAGTCTCAGCTTATGCTCTTCCGCCAGCCTTCTCTCGTACTCTTTGTCTTCTTCCATCCACTGTGATATAGTCTCCTTGGATATTTCGGGGTCTATGATCTTCCATATTGCGTCAACCGGAGATTCTGGGCCGTCCACCTGCCACCGTACAAGGGAATAGTCATCCATGGAATTATTGAACGCGTGCGCAGGCTCATCTAAACCGGATGAGTATGCGGAGACTAGTTCGTATGGGTGCGGAGTCAATGGAACCTCCAGGACGGGAGGGTTTGCGGCCGGACGGATTAGCTGCAACGCAACCGCACCGATTCCGACATGAGGAGAGTGCTGTTTGCTCGTAGAAGCTGCGCGAGGGGCTGGAGTTTGAGTTTGAGGTTTGGACTTTGGGACTGAACCTCGAGTTTTTTTGGATGCCCTTTGTTCGTCTCGCTTTGCTTCATCGGCCAGCCGCTGGAATAACCTCCTGCGCTGCTCTGGGGACGCACGCGAGACCTCTTCAAGGGTTGGAATCCAACAATGGGTATCATTCGACCGATCTTCCATGCAAGTATCTCCATCGTTTGTGAGTCCGGAGGGCTTGTAGCTCCTCGGCTGAAGTGGGCGGGAAGAAGGTGATCCGAGTGGTGATGGGGAGTGCTCGGATGCTGGGGGTGTAGGATATGGGATATAGCTTGCGAGCCGTTGCTTCAGGATCAATTCTGGAGTAATTCTTGGCATGTCTAATCGATCAAACGGTAAGTCAAGCTATCGTAATCTACTGATATAATAACTCACCAGAAATGGTACTTATAGATGAAACGGGGAAGGTAAGCTCAGTTTGTATCAATGTGACTCGGGTTCTGGGGGTACCGTACCCGATTTGCTCGAAGCTTTTAAGTACAACCTCTCTTCGCACCGCTTGGACCGTCATAAGGTCCTGATGTAACAAGCCTCCTGTGAGCCCTTTGTTTGGTCGGTCTCAGGTGGGGCTGCTGATGACCATCTAGTTGTAGCCACTTGGGCCACTACCGAACTAATGACAAGGGCTTTAATTCTATAGACAATACAATTACACGGCTAACAACAGCAATCAAAGGAATGGAGCGTAAATGAGCGTTTGGGTAATAAATTCGATGGTTCACAATCGCTTCAAGTTCTTGGAACGACGTCCAACGCCATCGCACGAGCTTCCAGCGGGCCCATTCGCGAGTTCTGCCAGGCGCTTGGAGGTGGACCGTGTAACTCGAGTGGGCGAGGAAGCATCAACCTCAACTTGGCGGGTGGCCATGGAGCGTGTAACCCTGGTCGAAGGAGAACTAGGAGACAACAAACGAGCGGGCTGCTGAACAATGGTCTAACTACAATGACTAGCTTGACCTGCTGAAAGGCTTACCTCGCTGGCACAACTGCGTCTCTTTTTCTTTGGGCGTTCCTCGATCTTTACACGAAAGTCTGCTGGGCCACCACGGTCGTCCGCTTCTTCACTCAAATGGTCCAAAGCCCTCCCACTCTTACTACCGGTCATTCTCGATGTAGAATTTGCTGGCGGAAGCTCACTCGCGCACTGATGGCGACGAGACCCGCCAGAAGCCGTGCTGAGTTGACTGGTTGTGGTGCCTGGGCCAAAGACCGCTTGCTCGATTGAATGATTTCCTTGAGGAATAGATGGAAGAGAAGACATGGCCCGTTCGATAGGCTGCGATGGCACAGTGGCCAGCTGGGTACGACAATGAGGGTTGACTGATGTAAACCCAAACCCAGCCAGGCCCCACGCGTTTCCGACGAGTTTAGACATGAAACTTGCACGACGAGGCTGGCCACTGTTACCCGATTCGAACACGGCAGTCGTCGATGGGTTGTGACCGGCATAACGTTCGATCGATAGTGAGGGACGCCATCGACTGGTGGTCGTACGGGAAGGATGAGGGGTCTGAGGCGTGCGGGGGTCCATGTCCAAGTCAAGCATGTCTATAATATCGATTTCGTCAGCCTCGCTTGCTATGTTCACCGCAGACACGCGCTGAGTGGTGGGGAGAGCTGGTGCGAATAGGGGCCCGCCGGTTGCCAGACGAGATGCGACTGAGCCAGCCGACCGTACAGAGTGGATGGGCGTCAAACCGAGTTGAAACAGGTCACCACGAGGCATAGGGGCGGGCGACGAGGACGATGGACCGTTGTCGATGAACTTTCTGATGGAACCTCGCGAAGCCGAAGTACTGAGCATTCCGGATCGAACGGTCAGGATGTTACTGGACCTAGACATCGTGGCTGGAAGTGGTGAAACAGGAGACGGTGGATTTATGGGTGACGCCCAGCGAGATGGACGAGGCGCAGGAGGCGGTTCGAGTCTTTTAGGTACGTTAGCTTCAACTTCAGCCGCTCATCTCGCAACTTACTGTTCATCCGCATCCCTTGCGTCGTCGGATGTCAGGCTCAAATAATTGGAACGCTCGGTCAAAGGATTTTCAGTCCCCGATCGAGCCGCTCCTGCTCGATGTGGCTTGCGAGTGACTTGGAGACGCTTGAATGCTCTACGTAGTGGGGTCGTAAAACGATGGCGGTGAACTTCTGAGCTGCGTGTATTCTCTTTGCGTGCTGTTTCTGGATTATTGCTCATGGCGTATCTTGTGTTTAGATAGAATAAGGAACGAGGTGGTGTTTAAACGAGAGAAAATTTTTGTAGTGCGGTGGTGGTAGGAGAGTTCCAAAACGGCGTGGTGAGGATAGGGGGGGGGGTCAGGGGTAGCATGTTTGAACCCGGAATCGGCGCTTAGATTTGGGGTACGGATAACTCTCACGTACTAAAAAATCCTTTGGGGACTGTGAACCCACTAACTGCAAGGAGAGGCGTTAGTAGGTTCTGCGTATTATCCAAGTGTCCTCTCATGACAGTCTATATGCATGCATGTTCTGAATCTAATAACGCTGTTGAAGGTGTGCAGCAAGATCTACTAGATCAGATGCAATACGATGTAACTAGCTGGAATTAAATATGTCACACAATAAGCGAACTGGGGCAAGGGATCAACAGCGATAACAGTAACAGCGACGAACAAGGGAATACACAGAACAGACAATAAGTATACAACTCACATAGCGCTCACGTGACAACCAGTTTTTTTTTTTGATACATATTTAGCGTGCTACACGAACACAAGGTCGAACCGCACGGGGGTGAACCCACAAAGAAAGCAAACGACAAAATACAACGATAACCGCTTACAATACCCTGGGGGGCGACAACGGAAAGAGAGGCCTTATCACGTGACATCCAGTCTTGATGATCTTGGCCATCACCTCGCGCCATGCAGAACCAAGCTGGTCGAAGGTTAGCTACTCACTATGCAAGTTATTGGGGTCTGCTAAGATTCAAAATCTTGTAGTACGCGTGTCCGTCTAAGGATCAAATGTTTGTCGTTCTCTAGCTATTGTCTACTTGCCGTGTTACACTAACTTGACTTCAAAGCACTCGATGTTACGCTTAAAGCACCTTCAAAATACCCTCTTAATCTTAAGCTTCTGTCCAACGGAAAGCTCCTGTTCAACACAAAGGCTATCGATAAGGATCAACCACTCCACTGGGAAGACCTCAACCCAATGTTAGTGCTAGTCAAGTTCTCAAAGCTTGCGTCGCTAAAAAATCTGATAGAGACGAAGATGAAACCGGCTCGTTGGAAATCAGAGCATACGAGATACACTGGCACGGAACAAAGAGAGAGCGAATAGGATCTGCCTGGTTCCAGGTGCTCGAGTTAGTGGATGCTCAGTCAAGCATTACTGGTGAGCAAAATCAAGCAGAGTGATTCAGCCTTCTGCTAAGATGGATTTATTATAATGCATGACAGCTCACGGCGTACCCACTAGATCACTATTCTCTGTATCTGTGACGTTGGCTTCGACAGGCGATGTAAATATGTAATTTGCCTGACGGATTCCGCATACGCTAACTACCACAATCTAGAACCTCAGTGAAGCTCGGAAAGCTCTGAAGGCGGCAAAAATAGTAGTGGCTCCGCCCTCAAAGATGGTGGAAAGCATAACGCGGGCACAAGGGGCTGTGGATATCATTCTTAGGACTATTCAAAACATGCCAGAAGTCAGTATTTGCTTTTATCGACGAATTTGGAGCTGACTGAGAATCGTGCAGCTTAAACCAGTCTTTGAGGTGTGCAAGAACATATGGGAGGTACGCGACTAGCGCATAGCCCCTGCCAATTTCCTAAGGTGTGATATAGCTAACCGGAGTTTCCCGGTAGACCTTAAAGCAGCAAGGCGACTATGACGCTTTGGCAACTGAGTTAGTAAGCAAGATGGGGGATGCGTTACAGCATATTGCCGCCGTCGAGGATTATACAAAAACAGCGAAACTCCGAGAGACGATAAATGAACTATCGCTGCTATCGGAAGACGCATCACGGTTTGTGGTTGAGTATAAATCGGACGGGACTACAGGTATGAGACACATATGGTACTGTAGTCCAAACTTTTAGCTCACGCTTCATCGCAGTTCGAGCAGCCCGCGCGTTTGTATCATCGAACGCTCAAGAAAAAGTGAATGAATTCGTGGATAAATTCGAAGAGCTGAAGGAAAGTTTTGATCGCGGGATCGCCATCCAGGTTGCGCAAAGAGTCGAGAAACTATTAAACGACGGTAAATAACTCACAACAATCGTGCATCGACCGAGTATTGATACGACTGACTAAAGCGGATCGAGCTCTGCTTGAGAAATTGATTGTTCCTGGCGCAGATTACAACCTTGGTCGAACCTGCTTGGAAGGGACTAGGGTAGAGATACTCGAGGACATCTGTAATTGGGCTTTCGCTCCTACCGGTACTTCTTCGCTCTTTTGGCTGTACGGACCCGCCGGATGCGGCAAGAGTTCTGTTGCAACTTCTGTGTCCGAGTTACTTTACAAGTCTAGAGCTCTCGCTGGAAGCTTCTTCTGTCGACGGGACAATGAGCAACTACGGAAGCCTGAAAATGTGATATCTCAATTGGCTGCATCGTTGGGGTATGAGTGCCCTGCCTATGGGGAGAACCTTGTAGAAGTACTTCGAAGGGACCCGAAGCTTTCTCATGCTGCGACAAAATCTAGGTTTGTTGGCCTGGTGATTAGCCCTCTTGAATCTATCGATCATACCACAAGTTCCGGCACTTTAGTCATAGTTGTTGATGCTATAGACGAGTGTGGCACGTCAGAAAGCCGAGTCGAGCTTTTACGGTGTTTGGTAGAGCTGTCGCAGTTGGCCAGTTGGCTGAAGGTACTGATAACGAGCCGACCAAACGACGAAATTCGCCAAGTTCTTGAGTCGCAGAAAGAGCGCGTGGAATCTCGTAACTTGTTTGCCGAAGCCAAAGCAAGTGTGACAAGAGACATCAAGGCGTACATCCAGAGCTGTATCAAAGATATATCAATCGAGGCGACAGACCGAGATCGGTGGCCGGACGATCAGGATGTCCGCCGACTGTCTGAAAGCTCTAACGGGCTATTTATCTGGGCTCGTACTGCGTGTAAACTGATTCAGCAAAGTCTCGACCCAGGTGCCACCTTGGATCTGATACTTAACGGTCAGCGGTCTAGGGACGAAAAAAAGGCTCTTGGTGGTATATATACGACGGCTCTAAACGAATGCCTTGGTGAAACCAACAATAGCGCAGGAATCATACAACTATGTATTGGTGCAATTGTTTTAACTGGATCGCGGCGCCCCCTCCCTGACGCTGCGCTTGCCGCGATGCTGTCCAGACGTGTCAAGCCGCACGTGCTATCTCGCGTTGTTAATCGCCTGGGATCGGTGCTATACAGGGATGATCAAAGCGCGGTCCGGGTACTTCATCAATCCTTCAGTGATTATATGGCGGAGGCAGACTGCCCCGAACATTACAGGATTGACCTCGCTGAACTCAATGCGGAGCTTGTAGCCTCGTGCTTGGAAGTTATGTTGCGAGATCTAAAGTTCAACATCTGTGATCTCGAAGACTCCCGCATTATGAATCGCGACGTGGTCGATCTACAAGCTCGGATTGAGGCGAATATCTCCCCAGAGCTGATGTACAGCTGCACATACTGGACGACTCACCTCGTAGTGTCATCCTTCCAGACGATGTCTGAGAACATTGGACTGCTGAACGAGCTTCTGGATGGACCATACGTACTGTACTGGATTGAGGTACTAAGCCTTGTCAATGAGATTCATGTAGTCACAGAGGGCATGGCTCGGATGGTGAACTGGAGTGAAGTATGTCCCTCGCATTCAGTAACCAATAACCGCCCCTTTGACGACTGCTTTGAGTGTAGGCTCATAACCCTCAGTACGCGAAGATCGCGACGGATATATATCGCTTCACGTTTGCTGCGTCGGAAGCGATATCCATAAGCACACCACACCTCTACGTGTCCGCACTTCCATTTGGTGCCGCTAACTATGCTACCCTAAGGAGTTTGAAATCACATTTTCCCAACACTTTATCTATCATAACAGGGCTTAATTTATGGAATTTCCCATGTCTACGAGTGCTTCATGCACATGGAGCTATCAATAGCATATCGGTCTCTCCAGACGGTCGACGAATTGTGTTTGGCTCTCGAGATATGACGTTACAGGTTTGTGGTCTGCAAACTGGCACTGCCCTAGATCCGCTCCAAGGTCACCTGCATGCAGTGACATCTGTTGCATTTTCTCCAGACGGTCAGCGTATTGTTTCAGGTTCAGCAGATACAACAATACGAATCTGGGATGCGCACACAGGCAACATTCTTCTGGGTCCACTTCACGGCCATTATGACAGGATAACGTCTGTTACGTTTTCTCCCGATGGTCGGCGCGTGATTTCTGGTTCTGAGGATCGGACAGTGCGTATCTGGGATTCGAGGACAGGTATGTCGCTCCTAAAGCCACTCCGAGGTCACTCCAAGACTGTCCTGTCTCTTGCGTACTCCCCTAACGGCCTATGCATTGTTTCTGGCTCCCGAGATATGACAATACGGATTTGGGATGCGCAATCAGGTGCCGAACACTTGTCTCAACTTCGCGGTCATTCTCACAAGGTAACATCCATTACGTTTGCTTCCGACAGTAGACGCATTGCCTCCGGATCAGGAGACAAGACAGTGCGGATTTGGGACATGCATACAGGCGCCCCAATTTTAGGCCCACTGCGGGGCCATTCTGATACCGTAACCTCCGTTGCATTCTCTAGTGATTGCCAACGCATTGCCTCTGGCTCGCATGACATGACTGTACGGATCTGGGACGCTGAGACTGGCGCCTCACTCCTGGGCCCACTCAGAGGCCACTCCAATATCGTAACATCTGTTGGATTCTCTCCCGATGGCCGGAGCGTGTTCTCTGGCTCGCATGACAAAACAGCTTGTATTTGGGACACACAGAATAGCTTGGCGTACTCGAATACACTTGAAGGCCATTCCCATAGCGTGAAGTGTCTTGCAATATCCCCTGATGATCAACGCATTGCCTGTGGCTATGCAGACTGCACACTGCGAATTTGGGATGCCAAAAAAGGCACTGCGCTTTCAGAGCCGCTCTGTGGCCATCAGGGCGCAATATCGTCTGTTGCCTTTTCTTCGGATGGTCGGCGGATTGTCTCTGGGTCTCAAGATAAGACGGTATGGATTTGGGATGTGCAGACAGGTGCTGCGCTCTTCGGACCACTCGAGGGCCACCCCAATAGGATAAATTCTGTGGTGTTCTCTAGCGATGGTCAACACGTCTTATCCTTCTCTAAGGGCCGTTGGGCTAGCGAGACTTTGCTCCGGCGTAGCTCTGACTCCGAGTGTAGGGCGCTATGGATCTGGGATACGCAGACTGGCACTGCACTCCCGGAGCCATCAGATAACTCACTTAGCCGTGCTGCCAGTAAAGCGACATGTGTTGCATTTTCGCCTGACGGTCGGCGCGCTGTCAGCGCTGCAGGCGGAGTGGGTCAGTTCGTGCCAGTTTGGGATGTCCAAACAGGGTCTGAGCTCATAAGTCTGGCACTCAGGACTTCTGGCCAGCTCCCAAACTATGTGAGCTTCTCTCCAGATGGCTGCCGTGTTGTTGCTTGCTCTACGGACAACCAGATAATGATTTGGGACGCGAAAACCGGTACTCAGCGTTTCAGCCATGGACTTGACGACAAATGCCCCTCCGGTACAGAGAAAACTATTTCGTTTTCTCCTGATGGGCGATTCTTTATCTCAGGCCAGTGGGGTTTCATTGTGGTTTGCGACTTGCGTCCTGGTGATGGATCAAGACTACGAGTTCTGGAGTACCCTGAATCTACCCGCGCCCCTTGCTCCCAACTTCCACAAGTTATAGAATCACCCCATTTAATCTACCCCTTTAAATTCCGTAGTCTACTCGGAGGCTATCCTCGAAAAATAAATTCCGTAGCATTCTTCTCCGATTCTCGGCGTATTGCTTCTGGGTCTATAGACGGCACTGTGCGAATCTGGGATCTTGAATGCCCCCCCACCTCAGCTGACATGCAAGCACCCCTGCACAAATCAGTAAGGTTCGTCGCATTTTTTTCAGTTTCATTCTCATAGCTCCGCATTTATTCACCATTGTCGGTACAACAGGGTCCCCAGTGGAGAGCTTGCTAACCAGTTACAGGGAAACTGGGTCTGCAAGCCTTCAGGCGAGCGCGTGTTCTGGCTTCCTCCGGCTTATCAACGACAAGACGTGGATCATTCTCTGAGTGCTATTCCGGTTAGGCTTGAAGACCATCCTGTGGCGTTAGACCTCTCAAAGCTTAAGTTTGGAACAAACTGGGCTGGAGTTATCGATAAACCGGTGAAACCGGTGGTCACAAAACCTTGTTTGTCAAACATCTACGATAACATTTAAAATTTTTTGTGGACTGCTTTTTGACTATACGATGCCACTTTAATATCTGGGCTGCCTGACGCAGAGTGTCAAAGTATTCAAGGACGTAGTTATCCCGCATTTCTTAGGTACGTTTCTTGATATCATGATGCTAAGTGTATGCGTGGTCAGTGGTTCTAGAATCTGAACTGCAAGAGCGTCTCCGGCTTCACGGTTCTGCTTCTATTCGGTCAATCGGGCAGGTGTATTCGGTGTAGCTTAACCGGCGGCTCGACTCAGAGATTGTGATGAAACGATTAAAATTGGAGAACGCTTCAAGTGCTTTGGTCGTAGCGGGAAAAGAGCCTCGTAGTATAGAGAAGCTCTAATTACGGTATTTTCTTGATTGTGTATAGTACATATGCTTGCCCAAGCCTATGTACGATTAAAGCATTACTCACCGAGCGAGTCTCGTTTGCCACGAGGTCACGTGACTCGCCACAGCCTTCGGATACTGGTTTTTGTTCTCGGGCCTCGGTGATGCTATGCCGATGGAAGAAAAATAATCCAGCCTTGATTGATCAAAGTTAGCAGCACCAGACTTCCCCCTCAGGGTTACACCATCTCAAGGTTAGCAAAGAGTTCGAAGTGGAACTCGGATGTGACCCTGAATTCACGACAACAAAACACGCTGGAGGGCAAACAAGCTGTCCACCGCGTGGAAGCACATGCTCTTCAAAGCTTGAAAACAAAGGCAGAAGCGCTGAATATATGAAGGGTGATTTGCCAACCAGGTACCAACAGACAGTGTAATGGAATAAAGAAAGCACAACACCGAGCAAATAACCAATTTTGCCCCAATCATAAACACATCCCAAATACCATAGCATTTCATTGAAACGAGAAAAAAAAAAATGAATGGAGAAAAGGAGAAAAGGACTGCAAACAAAATCGTTCCATCCTACGACTTTGAGAAAGCTCT
>WSTH01001261.1:0-13730 GCA_019616345.1 Ceratobasidium sp. 395
AAAACGATGGAGTTGGTTGTCGTGGTCGTGGTGTGTGGCTCGATCTTGTGGGCAGAGTCCCAATGGCGCTAATTGGTGTCCGGGGGCCTAGTCACGCTTTGCGCTTCTGACACTCTTAGCGCCACCTTGTCCCCAAACTGCACGCTCGCAAGGCTCACACTTGGGAAGCTCTATGTCGCCAATGTAACAGCTTCAAAAAGTAGTGCCAGCTCTGAGCGAGTGACCGGGCTTCCTAGACAAAGTAACTGTCAATGTTGTGTCTATATGCTAGTTCTGAACGTTAATTTAGAGAAGCAATCGGATACAACCCGATAGAGCGATAGAGTGGTTGAAAAGCGACTGTGATCCACTTCGAAAAATGAAATCCCACAGGTGAATTATAATGGCAAAGTAGTTAGAAAGCATAACCGTTCTGATGGTCACGTGCTTGCCGGGCATGGCAAAAATCCTGCTTGCTCGTACCACCATCCTCAGTGATCAGGTCTTTTCCTGGATCAACTTGCCGCGACTCGCGGATGCTAGTGTTCTGTTCGACGCTTTCCACTATTTCTTGAAAATGTGTTATTCCGAATGTAAGTTGCCCAGCCGCCCTTCCGTTTATCAAGTGCTACCGCAGCCTTTTGCTTTGTCCTACACCGTCGATTTATTTGGCTCTCTGAGACTAGACCGGTCTGAATGGAAGCTTCTAAGTACCAAAAACATATCTCTTCACTGATTTATGCACGATATATATGTATGTCTCTCTCGACTGGGTTCACTCCTCCTCTGAGAGCGAACCTACACGTGCTTGGGATCATACTGGTCGACCTAGTAGCGGCTTTCAAATGCATTAAACCTCGTCTTTTAAGTCTAATACCTATCTAACACTACGCTCGGAGCGCTTTAGTCTATAATTCTAAGTAAGTCGGTAATGCCCATGCCTACGAAATTTCGGAAACACTTAGGTTGCAGTGTGCTAACGAAGATGACGGCTTTTATCGGGTGTCTCTTATAGTTCATAGTTCATATTTATTCTTGCACTACATTGTAGCTTAGCTTAGGTCGCTAGTCCCACCAACTTGGAGAGTGCTCAGCTCTCCCGGCCTCGAGTTCTACGCTTTTGGTGGCACTCCGCGAAAGAAATTCACTTGTAGTACCTGTGAAACTCTGAGTCTTAGGGCTGTGAAGATATCAACAGCGCTGTTTCTGAGTTATGATGTTAACCTTTCCTTCGACGTAACCTCGACCGCTCGTGTCATACGAACCTGACAGATGTGACGCAAGCACACCCTTGGATATCCGCTCCCTTATCTGGTGCTTTTTCTAGTACGCAATGAGTTTTCAACCCCACATAGGAGTACGTTTAGTGTTCTGTAAGAAATAGCTTGCCCGAAACCAAGCCCTGTGGTTTGGCAGCGCTTGTCTTACGATAGCAAGCAATCAACAACCTGGCGCCTGCCACGCTTGGGACAATTGTCCTAGTAGCCTTAGGAGGATCGGGAACGACCCACCATACTTGTAAACAAATACTTTCATAGTAGTGAAAATTGCTCAGAGGGTTCATCTACCTCAGTCCGCATCAGAAAAAAAACATCGAAATCGAACGTTTGTGACCGAGATGAGAGGTCGCGCACGAGGTAGAAACACTAGTGGGCGGGAATTTGCAATACTCGCCATTAGGGCTGTCCATAATAAAAATAGTAATGGAGTAGATCGGCTAGATAACGATAAAATACTATTCAATAGTGTTATTCAAATGGTGACCGGATATGGATACGATATGATTAGATTACTCCACTAACGGATAGTAATCAAATAGTATTTCAATATAATGGAATACTTTTGGTCTCATCGGAATTTCACCGGAAGGCGCATACATTGGGCCGCCAACGCGAATTAGGAAGCTTGGAGTGCCATTTACACTTGAAAATTGACACTGTTGGCTGTCCCGAGTACTGTATATCTACTTGCGTTGGTGTGATCCTAGTACGCGCGCATACATTGCCCTGTTCCTAGTAGTTCTCCGCGATGCTGTTGCACGCCTTGCAAAGCAGGTTCTCCTTGTTCCTATCACTTAGTTTACATATCAGAGCCTCTGTAAAACAGACATTCGCCATATCGCTTCATAGTGTGGGATTGTGCACATTGATATGTAGAGGTGCACAATTACTGAGCGCCGGGGGAACACGTTGTGGGCGCCGCGCTAGTCGCATTGCACGCGCAACCGTACACCAGCTCGTGCTTGTCCATAGTAGCAGAGTCGCTACTACTCTGTTCATGTGTTATTTCTCGTAGCCACCCAACATGATTGACCGACCACCTCCCACCTTCGTGCCAACCCTGTCGTGTGTGGACAAACCCGCCTTAGTGGTCGCCAACGCACGTCATGATGCGTCCACGCGCCCCCCTCTCTCACCCGCACTATATCATCAGCCACCTCACATATATCCCTAGTCATATGCTTGGCTCTCACGCCTCTGAGTTACGGAGAGAGGTCTGACATCGGTATGGCATCTTACGGTCGTCCTAGGCATTCGTTGACCGTTTTGTCCGACCCGCCGCCACCTACACCGGTCATTTGGAGGCCGACCTTCTCAACATGCTTTCCGGGTGGCTTCATTTGGATTTTGACCACGCCTGCGCTACCAAGGCGGGGCACCGTCTCTCATGTTGCTTACCGGCAACTCTTTATAGGTAACTCGACGACAAACACTAGCCATAGTATATTTTATACACTCAATACACACTTCCCCATCGTTGAAACAGATGCCGCACGAATTTTCTTGCACTTTGCTACAGCTGTCCCCGTCAACTAGCTCTTTTCGGAGCGCAAGTTCACTATGACCGACGTACAATCATCGACGTCATTTGAGACCGCGCGAGTTGGGATATATGCTGTCAGCAATGAACGAGGGCTGAGGCGGACGTAGGGGTAGCTTGCAAGGTATTTGATGTCGAGGAGTATTGAATAGTATTGAATAAATACTAATTAGATAGAAATACTAATGAGTAGTTAATCAGTAATCGATTCCGGTCACGTGGCTTGCCATATGATTAATAATACATCCCAAAATAGTATGCAATACGTATTGATTACTATTTTGGACAGCCCTACTCGCCATGCCTGCGCGCCCGTGTCAATCGCTGGAAACTCGACCTGAGGCTCTGAGACTTGGTACTCTGTATCTTTGAGGTCTACCGGGTCTATAGAAAAAATTGTCTCGAAACCCACGCCATGGAGCTAGACTTCGAGGCCGAGGATTTGGACACTATCCCCCGCCCCGTAGCTCTGGGATCGCGATACCACATCGCTTTCGAGTGTTGTAAGCGGATTAAATACATACTTCAGAGGCTACGAGTTGGCCTAGTTGAGGCTGTACACTCTAGACGGGATGTCGTCCGCATCGCAGGGACCGGGAGCGGCAAGCTTCTCGTGTTTGCAATCGTCAATTCTTTTTGCAACAGATGTTATGACATGGGTCATATTACCTCTTAATGTCCTTAAAACTCAACTGGCACTTAATGTTTCGAAAAGCAGTGCCGGTAAATTCGTCGACGATGTCTGAAGATTTGCTAAAGGTATGCCTCGCATACATCCATCAAAACACGCATACATTGATCTAATACATAATTTAACTTGCAGTACATCAAGAAAGCATAGCATCAAGTCGTTATGTCATCGCCAAAATCCTATCAAGGTGGTAGCAAGCTATACATGGCGCTCGGCTTTTTTAAAATTCCAAATTTATTGTCAATCAAACCCGTTGGGCTATGTATGGCATTCACACTGCGCGCGTTAAGAGGAAGGTGGGTAAAGCACGACTACTCTGCCCCACTCGTCAGCCCCTCCCTCATTCGACCTCCTCGCCCCGAGCAATGCCCCCTGGACGAGCCTACGCCCCCAAGGTCCAGCCGCCCCGACTGTTTTAGAGCTCCAAGGTATCCCTCAAGCGCAACTGAATCGCCCGGTTTCTCCTGTTCTGGTCAAGTGTCGGCGTCTCGTACACGGTACTATGTGACTTGGGCGCTCGGCTGGGAGTACGAGGGGGATGATGCGAGTTAGTTGAGCTCAGGGAGTGTGAGTCTAAGTACTAGATAGGTTCGGACTCCTAGAGCATACAAGAATGATTGATACGACTAGCTCCCTGACTTGTTGTTGTTTCAAATCTTCCGTGTGAACCGTTTTCTAAAAATATCAATCAAAGGCTTGTTCACCCGTGTATAAAGCCAGCGCCCTTGTTGTGTATATGTATCATGGCTGCGGGTGAGTTGGAGGGACGGAGATAACGGCTCATTTACGTTTGAATAGTCTTCGCTAATCGTGTCGGCATAATGAACCGCCTCCGCAACATCACGCGCCCTACAATTAACGGCGCTTATGTTGAGTTCCACTCCATTTAAGCCTGGGAGCGCGGCAGAGTCGGCTGAGTATGTGCCTGATGCACCATGTGGGATTGTGCTTGGCGATGCCGAGCGAATTAAATGTGGGTCGGTCGCTTCGTTCCGAAACGTCCATGAGTCTCCATTGATTATAATTAGTACTAGACTCGAATGTGTTATATAACTCCCAAACCGGAAAAACGTGTGGCGACGAGGATACGCGTACAGAGGCGGGTGCTTCGGTATTGTTTAAATGTATGCGTGCTCCTCGTTGTGCTCCCAGCCGACGTCGCGTGTCAGCGCTCGGTGTGGTACGCATTCAGCAACCATCTGCTACCAGCTTGATAAAACTACGGCTCGGAAAGGATAAAAAGTATACTATCGACGATATGAGAGAGCAAGCAGCCCTCCTACAGTTCCTTCTATAGCCACTCCTAGCTTTACTTGCTCAGCCATGAAGTTCTTCGCCCTCGCTGTTGCCGCTTTCTTGCCTCTCCTCGAGGTCTCTCAGGCCGCCCCTACCGTTGCCGCCCGCAACTGCGCCTCCATCCCTTCGACGGTCAACACCGCTGTTCGCGACCATGTCTATCGTATTACTCAGTCGCGCAATGTGACTCCAAAGGTCCTCCTAGCCACCTTCGAGGTAAGTGGTAACTCTGAGTATTTCTGGGTGTATGGTAACTAAAAAGAATTTTCTATTTATGATAGACTGCTTGGATTGAGTCTCATGTCAACAACTTGTAAGTTGACTGTCCAGCTCAAAATAGAGTATTATTTTGACCATTCTCTCTCTATAGGAATTGCGGTGACCAAGACTCCATCGGTGTCTTCCAGCAGCGCCCGAGCCAGGGCTGGGGAACCGTCGCCCAGATCATGAACGTTGACTACAGCACCAACAAGTTCCTCGACCAAGCCATCCCCAACGACCGCAACAACCCTGGGTTCACTGCCGGTCAACTTGCACAATCTGTTCAACGCTCCGAGTTCCCGGATCGCGTAAGTATCCACGAATAAGTGACGCATATACCCATAACTAACTACACTTCTTCAGTACGACCAAGCCAAGGCGAAGGCTCAGGAGATCATTGCAAACGCTAAGGCCTCCGTTGGTGGCAGGGTGGAGGAGCCTGCTGAGTGATTAAAAATACTTGTGCATATGCACGAGTCCGGTGGAATATTTGGCCCGTCGTTTTTCTTGTCTCTTGGGTAGATCGCATTCTGTAAATCACAGGTTGCCGTCAATTTGGTACATCCAATCATGAGTGTGAGACATATTAAGAATTCAGTGCAAAGCTGAAGAAGTAGTCTGATCAACGATTAGCCTTAGGCGACATTTTTCTTTAATCAGACACTGACAGTTAACTTTTTGGAGATTCGGAGTTGGAAACATGTGATTGTAGTCTTAGATTATCTCGTTGGCCTCCCTGACCTGCGACATGTACGATTAGAACATTGCATAGTGTGTAGCTTTACACCCTATCCGCTTGATTCGTTCAAACCCATTCTCATGCTTTATGAGTCCGCATATATGAAACGCACGCGTATTAGAACGCCAATATAGCTAAGTACTTGGGACTAGTCGACTACCGACTCCAGAACCCCCGGACTGACGAATATCCCGATGAGACCCCCGATGATACTCCTGATGATACACTCGTCCATCCTGTTGACACCCCTGAAGACACACTCGACCATCCCGATGATGCTCCCGAAGATATACTTGACCACCCTGATGATGCTCCCGACGACAAACTCGACAAACTCGATGAATAGCACGAATCGGTATTTGAAGCTTCTGTGCGCAACACGGCCTTCCGCCTTTTCAAGGTATCCAGCTCATTGCGACTCTTTGAGTTATTGAATATCTCTGTGTACCATGAACTATAGTAAGTAGATCGAATATTTACTACGAGAAAGACATACCATGTACAAGTCGCTTAAAACCGTAATCCACATTCGTTCCGCACATAGCTGATATTTCCGTGAACAGGAGACCATGTTGAACTACGAAATATATATTAATAAGCCGCGACTAGACAGTGAGGACGTATAAACGGTGCTTACGAGCAAAGAATTGACCCTGGCTTGTCTGGACAGCGCGTTCCGAAGACCGGTCAATCTGATTACCTATCAGCATTATTGGCACCCTCTCGTCGACATTGGCGCGGATCTCAGATAGCCATTCTGTACATTGCTTAAAAGACCTGCAGTCGGTAATGCTGTATACTAGGAGGACCCCGTGCGCCCGACGGTAATGGCTGGGAGATGAATCGAGGTATCAACGATAAATCAACGTTATATTTCGAATTCACGAACGATTGAGTCATAGCACGGAATCTCTCTTGTCCCGCTAAAGATAGGTATGTACGTTAGAATAAAATTCAGTATGAGCACAGAGATTTACCGGTATCCCATAGGGTCGCTTTGACAAGTTCCCCCTGAGCCGTCATGAGTCTGTTCGTAATATCCGGGACAACATTTAGAGTTGGAGGTAGCATGTCTCGTCGTTGTTCTTCCTTCTTAGTAAAATATTGGTGCACTGACGAGATTTAATCAGAAGGTGGACGTAGCGTGGCTCTAGTGGAAATAACGTACTCATGGATTTTCCAACAGACATTGAGCCAACAGTGATGACCTTGATATCATAGTAGTTCTGTGACTCTGCGGCACTAAGATTATGTCCGATGGGAAGTATGCAAACGTCGAGCTTGTCTAACCACAAGAATCTTAGGCGAAAGTCAAACTTCAATCAATAAGCGCTTACCATCGGCCTCTTCACAAAGCCTTAATTCCACCTCAGAATCCTCAACCATACTCGAAAAAACTTGAGGGGTAATATCGGCCCAGACGCTGCCGGAAGATATTTGGACGCGAGCCTGGAACCATCTGAAGCGGTTTGTCGAGCCGCTGGGGAAGTATCGTTCGAATGCCGCTTTAACGGATTCTAGAGCTGCCTGAATAGTTATTTAGGCAAATTTTTATATAGGGGCTTCAGAAGTAGTCGAGATAGGGGACTTGCATCGTAGTCAGTAGTTCTTGGGATCAAAGCCGTATGTGAGCTGCCGTTTTCTGTAGGGCAGTAAGTTACGGCCATATACGGATTCCGAGAATAGGAGGGAGGGTCGCAAGATGTCGAGGACTGAGAAATTTAGCTCAGTTCATACTATTTCTCATGAATTAAGCTGGTATTCAACATACTAAAAACGGTTTACCGCTATCATCGTGAATGTCCGACGTTGCTCCAAGTGGATCACGCACAGGAAGTTCCTGGGCTAGCCTTGATGTTCGTAAATTATTCAAGCCGTCCATTTCGTCTTTCATTTGAGTGTCGTTGAAGTTCGACGCGTTAATCGAGTATTCGGGAAAAACGCAAGTGGCGGAAAGGAACGAGCCACAGAGAAGGCTGTGCTAGCGTGACGAGTCGCGGCACGTGACAACACTTTCCCCAAGAAATATGCCCAAACACACTCACACACTAAGGCTATATGCGCGTGAACTATTGAGGGCATTCAGTTTTAAAAGTGGGAAGTGAGAAGTGAGAGTAAGCACCAGAGAACTACTTTTTATGGTTATCATTCTATTGCTTACTCTCACCTCCCACTTCCTATTTTAAAATTGAACATCCTCATTGAAGTCAGCCTCGCAAAATGGCGGCAATACAATATGAGGCAAGGGCTAAGATATAAGATATGTAAAGCAGCCTGGATGTTCTGTCGATCGCTCTGTTGAGTGGAGGACCGAACAACGCAATGGAGATGGTTTCACCACGGCATGTAGCCAGTCCTTCAATTAGGTTCTACTAAAAACCATAGCCGGACGAGGCGACCTCGGCGTAGCCCCGATATATCGATAAGATCACGTACCCTCCCGCTTGAAATCATCCTATAAACACATGCTCTAGCTGAAACACCTGAAACAACTGGATTAAATCACATCTCGCCAAAATTCTACGATAAATACCTCCCCATCAAAAAAGTCCACAAAATGAGTGGAGAATGCAGTCAAAGAATGTAAAAATGTAGCAATAATATCAAAAGTCCAATCGTCAAGAAAAAAAGTGTCCAAGAAACCATCCAACGCTACTGCTTTTTTACACAGGCACCCCCGTCTGCCTGGGCATCACAACCCGCCCTCGGAACCTCCTCTGAGCAGCGCCAGCATCACAAGCACCCGCAACAGCGCTAACCGCATCCCACGCATCACTCGGATACGCACATCCCGCAATCGGGGTATACATCCCACCCTGATCGTTCGCGTTGGCCCAGCCGTTTCCGGGGTTCACACCCGACGCAGCAGTATACGTCGCAGGCTGGAGCGTAACCGGTGTTTGGGTAGCAGTGTAAGTAGGTAAAGCCGCGACGTCGGGTACGCCTGCGAGTGTAGCGGGCGGCCAAGGGTGTGCGGCGGCGTAAGCCGCGTCGATCGTTCCTGCGCCCGCTCCGCCCGTTTTGGATGCTGGTAGGGGGCCGGTCCAGGGTGAAGCGTTTGAGCATGCGCCGGTGGCTTCGCGTGGGTCTGTGGGCATGAAGCCGTTGTCGAGGCCAAGTTTGTAGGACCAGTTGGGGGAGGCGACTGTGCCCCAAGTGGTAGATTTGCCGATTTTCCAGGTCCAGAAGAAGTAGTTCTATAGACAAGTCAAAGTTTAGTATGAGAAGTTGAGAAAGGAAAGGCGAGCGAACCTGGAGAGCGTCCATACTGCTCAATGCAAACTGCTTAACAGCAGCCTTGGTTGCAGCATCCCACCGACCAACATCCATCCACTGGCTACACGCACCCGCGCCAGCGTTCGGTCCACCGTACGGGTTAAAAGTACCATCATATCGGGCTCCACGGTTCACGCCATTGAGGAAGAACCCACAATCGTTGATTGCATTGCTAAACTCGCCGGCTAGAGTCATACCGTAGCTGGACATCGAGTTGTTGAACGTTTTGCCCCAGGCGCTGCATGGCTTCTTGTTTTGCGACGCGATAGCAGAAAGATCTTGGTCGCTGAATGAGAAATAGGGGTGCGAGTCGCTAGAAAAGGTGGTTAGAATGGGAAGAGGGTAAAGAGAAAGGCGCATACAGGGCTACTCGGTCGCTGCCGGGCATAAAGTCTGCCCATTGGGAGATTCCCTGGAAGCCATCGTGGACACTAATCCACGGGCCGTTACCCTCGCCAATGCCGGTGATGTTGCGGATCATGTTGTGAGCCTCGAGGTAGCTTTGAATGTATAGTTTAAGTAATGCGGTGACATCGCTTTTGGAATTCACTTACAAACTTCCAGCTACGTCCATACCAATGGTCTTAATGACAGCCTCGTTAACAATACCAAAGAGCGGAATGACATCCTTATACTGAGGCTGCGAGATAAACTCGGTAAAAATGCGCATATAGTTGAGCGATCGTTGCGCGTTGGCGATTCCCATAACACCATTTAACCTAAACAAAAGATTAGGCCACACAACAAAGAAGCTAAGATTTACTCCGCACCAGTTGATCGAACCCAGTTTGCCAGAGTGGTTGTAGCCGTTTTGTGATCCAGGGATGGTGTGCAGGTCAAGTTTGATACGAATACCATACTTGCGTGCCCAACTGATGGCCTTGAGGAAGTACCTGAGAAGAAAAGGTTAAATATAGACCAAGGGTGCTTCGGCAGGGTACTTACTTCCACGCAACTTTCTCCAAGAACGGCTCCCCAGGATAGACTTCAATCGCCCAGAACGGGATCGGAATACGGACCCAGTTCAACCCTGCCCCCGCAATCTGAGCAAAGTCCTCCTCCGTCTACATCAGGTGATCATCGAAAGTCAGTGTCGTCATATTTTGAATGAGGATGTGGGTACGTACGATAAACGTATTATAGTGGTTCTCGAGAACCTGGGCTACGCCGCCAGAGGTCTTGTCGGCAGCCAGGTTCGTGCACAGGGTCCATTCGTCCACGGCAGGGGTAGATGAGTTCATATAAGGCTCGTAGAGCGCAGGCGTGATAAAGGGCTCGAGCACGAGCCAGCCTCCGAGGTTAACTCTGCCAAAGCGACGTTATCGCACTTGGGCTATATAGGAGCGAAAGATCTACGTACCCGCGAATCTTGTCGACACCCCATCGCCAGCTGGTGTTGAGCGGAGGACTCCAGCTCTGGGCCTGTGCGTTGTTGTTAAACGGGTCTGCAGGGTCGGAGACCCAGAAGCCGCCAAACGAGTTGTTGTAGATGAAGCTGCCGGTTTCGGTCGTGACCTTGCTGCCGTCTCCTCCGGTCGTTGTGGATTGAGGAATAGTCCCGGGGTTGCCAGATTGAGTGGGATTGGGTGGTGCACCGGTCGCTCCCGAACCCGTATTGGCAGCATTGTTCTTGGGCTTGATGACCGTGAAGTAGACGGGGACGATCACTGCGACGATAATAACGGCGAGCGCTACCAGGCCAGCGAGGATCCAGAACCATGTTCGTTTCTTGCCTTGTCCCCGTTCCGCGTATCCGTGCGTCTCCTCTGGGAGAGGTTTTTCGACAAATCCTGGCGTCGACTCTCCGTACTGGCCAGCGGGCGTGGCAGTACGAGGTGAATCGGTGTCGACGGCGTAGGAATGGTTGAGCGGGACGGACGAGTACTGCGATTCGCGCACGTCACCGCTAAAATGAGATTGAGGAGGCGCGAGCGAATCGACGACCGAGGACCGGGCCGTCGCGGGATCGGCGAGGGCCGACGGGGGTAGGAGCGTGTCCGCCTCGTGCGGGTGGTGAGAGGCCATCGTCGAGAGAGAGGAGAGGAGCGGCTAAGCACAAACTTCCACGGCAGAGCCTTCGTATATATAGCGCTTTCTAATTTTGGATTTCACAGGTTCTGACAAATTTGTGTGAACAGACCCTGATGGATCGGGATTCTTAACGACATCCACGTGATCGTGATGCTACGCGAAGATCACCCGAGTACCCATCCACGTTCCATGGGTTTAATCTTTCGGCTGACGACAACATCAACCTCGACGTCGAGATGCGCTGGCTCGTTGTCCTTGCGCTTGTGGCCGACGTTTTCGCCACCTCGGTCGTCCCGGTCGGGTTCGGCTCGCTCTATCACCGGCGACTTAAACGTGCCAACGGACGACGTATCGATGGCACATGTAAACCCCGGCCGACGGGACTTCCGGCGCCGACAAGTTCAATGGCGATGCCGGGCTTACCCACGCTGTTGCCGACGATGTCCAGCACACCGTGAGTTTTTCTTGGATCCGAAATGAATTATCCTAATGGGTCTATTGTTGGATGCCGGGTTTCGATGTATAGTGCTGCGCCGGCAACGAGCACAAGGCCATCCACGTAAGTTCCCATGAATTTTCCTCGGTCCATGGCTTACCCCATCCCCCTTCAAGTCCCACAACAGGTCCCGCTCCTCAAGTCGCAGGTCTCTTAGCCAAAGTTCTCCCTCTTGGTCTCGGTAAATCCACCAACTCGTGGACGACAGTTCAAAACTACGGTGCTGACTCAGCATACCCGCTTGCCGACACTGGCAACACTCTCCGTCCTGTCCGAATCCTCGGTGGATTATTGCCAGCTGTATCGAGTGCTCCGGATGGAAAACAGTCTATCGAAGTATTTGTATGTCGCCTTGTTTGGAAATTGATGTTTGATGGACCTGGCTAATAAAACGTTCGATCAACGCTTTTTTTGATTGATAAAATGAATAGTTTAGCAAGGGAAGCTATGCGTTTATGGGGACCCCAGGCGGGATAAGTTTTTACGCGTATGTCATGTTCCTTCGACTTTTTTGGGGTCGCCGGTCTTATGTTTTTTCTTAGCTACGGCCCGAGTGACATCAGCCATGCCACCGAGCTGACGTTTGGATATTCGATCTTTTTCGAAGCAGACTTTGGTGCGTAACTTTACCCCTTCTAAACGTAACTTCCTATTCATTTACTTGTCTTGGGTTAGACTTCGTACGTGGAGGCAAACTTCCAGGGTTGTGTATGTCATATCCGCCACGGCATCAACGACTGAACAATACCTTACGTTAACCAATCGCTCATCTTCTATATAGACGGCGGCGACAGCGACGACAACGCGTTTGGTTGTTCGGGAGGGAGATATGATCTGGGTTGGTCAGTACTGTTTTGCTGATTTGTGCGTGTTTAAGAAGTTGAAGGTTTGATCGGTCTCGGCCGTGTTGGATCGGTGATTGTTTAGTTTTTCGACGCGGTTTATGTGGCGTGAGGACGGAGCCGGGTGAGTATGTGCGAAGTATGTCGGGCATCTTTTATTGATGTCAGAATCGTTTCTGTAGAGAGCTGTATACTTATTTGCCGAAGCTTCCGGCCAACGAAGGTACGCGCAACTCAAGCATATACTTTTAAATCACATTTATACTGAAAAATTTATAACTATTCGCCATTCTATCTTGGACTTGTGTCTTTTGTCTTGACTTTGTATTTTTTGTCTCGATTTTGTCTCAACTTTTTGTCTTTTGTCCGATTTTTTGCACTTTTGTCCTTCATCCTTTCGATCCCGTTGTAGCTCTCTGCTCTAAGGCTTCGATTCCTGGACATACTACCTGCGGTGAAGACTATGGTACCTCTTTCGGCAGAGGCTCCTTCTATTTCAAGGCTGGACAATGGAATACCGTAGCCCAGAGGATCAAGCTGAATACGCCTGGCGTAGCTAATGGAGAACTAGAGGTGAGTCAAGATATTTGAATCGACTCTATGCGTGGTCCAGCTTTTTTTTCGAAGCATTGGTTTTGCTTGGCGACTTGGAATTGCGGTGTATAGTTCGGGGCTGGGTATGCTGCTTGACTCGGAGTGAGCCTAGAGCTATTAGGGAGCCCTTCCGGCTATGAGGTGCATTGTTCATAGAAACAAGCGCCAATAGCCGATCGCAGCTGTATTGACTTCATACGCGCGGAGGGACCTGCTTCGTATAGCCGAAGGACCTACTCGGGGCTGGATGTACTGTTTTTGGTCGTATGAGCGGCTGAATGCGCGCCAACCTAGACGTTTAAGAACCATTTCTTATGACGCCTTTGACCTGACTCCACGAAATACTCGATATTTTGCCGTTTATGCTGTCCATTCTTTGTTGTGCCTGTGTTTCCGCGCTTTGTCACATTGAAACCTTCCGACTCGGGCTTGCCCTAAACTATGTTTAGATGCGCTAATTGGGGCACGGCTGGAGCTTAGGTTTCTAGCTGACTTTAGCTTCTGCACTCCTATTCATCTTTGCCTTTTCTGTGGTGTCATGCGTTACTACATATTTCTTTTGTCTTTTCAACTCTCATGTTTTCATCTTTCAGCGTGTTTCATTTCCCCCTTCTCTTACGTCTTCTCATGACTTCTATTGCTCTTCATTCGCCCACACCTGACACCGTTGTTTCCGGCAAAATAAGCTTTGCTCATCCGGCTATT
>WSTH01001262.1:0-13718 GCA_019616345.1 Ceratobasidium sp. 395
TTGTAAACCTCTTCCAGAGTTCGCGCCTCCTCAGCGCCAACTTCCTTGCCAAACGCTCGGAAGTGAGCGGATAACTTCGTGTTGCTCAAACATTCCAGCAAATCCTCAGGCATTTCCTCCGGGTCGGTCTCATCTTCTGACTGCTCCTGTACCCAGTCGATGGGCACCTGCGCCCTGGCGAGGATAAATGCGAGCTGCCTCTTCATCAATCTGTAAAAGAAGATTTATCGTTGCGAGTTGAGATCGTCCAAGGAGATAATGATGCAAGACTTACGGGTTCCCCGGAGTGTGGAAATCTTTCGCAATCATAGTTTGGTCTCCTATTCGGATCGCCAAACCAAGAGCCTCTGGGAACTTGGAATTGGCTACATATATGTCATGGGCAGTGCGAAGGAATGCAATATCGTCTGGCGGAGGTAGCAAGTTGACGCAACTACAAAGGATTAGTCGGTTTGTCATCACCAGCTCCAGCTCGGAATTAAACTCACGAAACCATATATAGGCACACTCTAGCAAACGTGTCTCCATCGACCATACTAACAAGCCTGTCTATGCATTCCAATTCCTCCAGCAAGTCAACCGCATCGGCTTCGGCATTGTGCTTGAGCAAGAATTTTGCGCAGGTAACGCCCAGCAGTCGGAGCTCCTCGATTCCCTCCTCTCCTTCCTTGCCTGGAAGACGCTCCTGACCAGCCTCTCCACCAGTTCCTGACCTGAGAAGGTATTCGGCTCCAAGCTCTGCCGCCAAGTGCCTAATGTATTCATGTCCCCAGGAACCAGGGTCAGAGGGAGAATCGGACGCGGAGGATGAAGCAAGGCGATATTTAAGTGTACCGCGGGGTTGGGTGTCGGAATAGGTCATAGCGAGTACAGAGAGGATGTCCGCGAAGAGGTTCTAAGAGTTTTATGTTAATACCGAATGCTATAATAAGAAAATCCGAATGCATACCTTGTCGTCTGAGGGTGACCAAGACTCATGCAGTTGCTGCAAGTCTGGGTATAGTGGTCGCAAGAATTTGAGAGGTTTTGGAACTGAAGTCATGGAAGAGGTAGAGGTCCGAATCAGGTTACGCAGAGTCTCGAGTGCGGGACGGTACAGCGTCGTATCAGGTTCCTAACATAGATAATGTTAACGCTTGCTAATCCTACTTCATATAGTCTCACCTTGAGCCGTTCAGCGAGCATTTCGAGCTCATTCCTAAGCTGCTGATCTTCCTCCGACTATATATACAAGTTAGTATTGATTGTTATTAGAAATAAAGTTACTCACAAGCTCTTCGCCCTCACCCTCCTTGGCCTCTCCATTGAGCTTGCCTCCAGCCGTCTTTCCATCCTCCTTTGGCTTCTCCGCATCCTTTTTCTTTGGGTCATCGGACTTGAGTGGGGCAACTGGGAGAGGGACTTCAGGCATAGCTGTGGTCAAGGTCGTGGATCACGTCGCGTTTAGATTCGTACCAATGAAGGACGCGCGTCGATTACCTCACGTAAGCACAGATCAGGATGCGTTACCGCTACACTTTGGTGGTTGTTCAATGACAAGTGTCGATAAATCAATTATAGACACTACAGTGAGGTGCTTGCATAGTACAGTGCGATGAAAACATACAGTGTGTAATAAAGATAGTAGCTGCGTGCGGAATGAGAGAGGTCGTGACATAGCAAGAGAATGCATATTATCGTCCAGGAATCGGGCGTATGCTCATCAATCATGTCAAAATGTCGACAAACCTTCTGTTAGAGGCCGCGTATCGGTTTCCAGAGGCTCGCACAGGTCTCCGGAATGTAACCTCCCTCTTGGATAGCGTACCAAATCCAACAAAATGCACCGGCGATTCATCGTTGAGATAGGGGTCCGGTGCATGAGTAGCCATCGTTACAGCTTCAGCTGCCTCGCGAGCAGCCACTACCAAGTCCGAGGTAGACATGTCGGTAGAAAATGTGACACTAAATGTGTCGCGCTCTGTTGTAAATGTGGTATCGTTGGTTGATGGAGGGTCGATGGGCGTCAGAGGATAGGGTTCGGGAGAGGTACGGCCGCTCTGTGGGTCGCTCTCGCTGCCGGTGAGATAGAGGTCCTCATCGAGTAGAGTAGCGTCGCGACTCCTAGTATACCAGACGAGTGTCAGTCTCTCTGACTCAACTTTGACTAATATCAATAATTGCCAGCAAAACTCACCTTTCCGCAAACATCCTCACCGACGCGTCGGGATCCCATGCTGTAAAGCTACGAGATGAAGATGAGATCGAGGAGCGCACACTCGAATTCTATATTATTTCAATCAAATTCCCTCGTATACTTTGAAAAAGGAGTAAAAAAAGAACTCACCCGAGCAAGCATCAACGGCCTCTTCGAGTCTTTATAGCTCCGAGACATCTTATTATCTGAAAACTGTGGATGTATTGTGCGTAAAGATATAACTGAGGTCGTGGGGGACGGCAAGTCAGTGACGATCAGTCTCAGCCCCTAAATACTCGCGTACACCTCCTGTCCGCCTCGTGGTCGAGATGTACCCGCATTTGGCATCGTTGCAGTATCATCTCGGCGTAGGGTAAGTTCCGGAAAGCGGATAGACTTGAAGTGCAGAGGAGATAAACGTTGGGACCGCAAGCTGCCAGAATAACGAGTTGGTATAGACGCTGACGACTCCTGTTGGCAAGAGATAAAGGGTATGAATAATTGACCGTTGTTTGGTCTGGCTTGACGTCACTGCTTCTGTATAGCTAGTGGCTGTGCCCCGATGTTTCGCCACTTGATCAGCCGCCACCCAGCCACGACCCCCTTACAACTCGCCACTTCTACCCTGTCTCACCGCTCACAGTTCGCCAAAATATGAGTGATTCTGACCCTTACGAGGTGCATAGAGTGCGAAAGCAGGAGCTACTTCAGGCGTTGACCGCCAGACCTGATTGTACTGTGCTTGTGGAATTGCTTAGCCTTCGCGATCAGGTATGTTAAGGCCAAACTGTTCTATAAGTCACTTGTTGACTCTTCTTTGCACTGCAGGGCTGGGAGTCCGAGGCTCTTAATGAACACTTTACCCAGCAGCGCACCACAAACGAGACCGATCGATCCCCTGAAGTAGATCAGAAATGGTTGAATATCATGTGCAATAGCCTACGTCAGATGGACAAGTCAGCAAGATTTGTACAGCGCACGGAAAGGTTCATTGACATCGGGTCAGTAGTCTGGCGTTCATAAGGGACCGAACCATGGTTGATTAGGCTTCGTAGATGTTGTCCAGGAGGTTATTCCACTTACATCATGCAAACTTGTCCAAATGCCACTGGCATTGGCATTTCCTTGCCGTATGAGCAAGGAGGTCACGGTTTAGCCATTTCCTCAGAGCTTCTATCGCGAATCCAAGTACACATATCCGATCTCGCGCAGTTCGACCTTGCACCTGTCATACCCAAACCCAATTCTACTTTGGCCTCAGCTCTCGCCACAATCCCATTTCGGCCGCATACATTTGATCTGGTCGTATGCGACGGCCATCACCTGCGTCTGAATCCGGACAACGCTGATCGCCCTTGGAACTGGAATCGTCTGTTGGTGTCTCAGCTCTTGCTCGGTCTACGCGCTGTCTCATCCGGCGGAACGCTATTCCTCAAACTGTCTCACCCTGAGAAACCGATGGGAGCTCGAATCCTATTAGCTCTATGTCGCATAGCTCATCCGGTGAGGACCATCAAACCAACAATGCACGCTACTCGAGGAACGCTCTATGTTATTGCTCAGCACATTCGCCTCGACACGGAGGAGTATCATGCACTCGAACGAGCATTAGAGAAGCTTTGGTACACAATGAGCTTCGAAGGGGAGAATGGGTATGGTCGCGAAATCTCCTCGGAAGAAGAGGATACAATCACAAGTTGGGAGGATGTGATGAGTACTGAGGGGCAGAATAATGTAGTCCGGTTGAGTGCGAAGGTGTGGCATATTCAGCGAAATGCGCTGAGCAAACTGCTCCGCTCAAGAAGCGTTTCTAATCATCAGGGTTGAGGGTTGTACGTCAATGAGTATCCCGTAGTATATGTAGTCCCAAGATTAGTGCTGATATTCGCAGTAAATTTGAATGGTTGAAATTTTGGCGCTGGTACGTTTGGTGGAAGTATCCCCGCCATATTAGATATATGAGCATGTACTGGCGAGGTCTATTGTGTGAACCCATCTGTACTTCTGCCTTGGCGACGTATTAACATGGTACGATGTAACTCAGCATGCTAGGCTACTGTGTTGTGCTTTGTTTACCTACTTCTCCTTACATCCAAATCGTGTGGAAGAAAGCCAATTGTCTTTAAAATAAAGCCATTCAATGTTTAGATGCGATCTTTTTTCGAGTCACTGAGTGTCGTTGCGGAGTTGTGCTTTGGTTTGTGAGCGGGAGCGTGTGGATCTAGCGCTAAAAGTTTGAACCATCACGTGTTGGATTCGGATGTACTGCAAACTCGGCCAAGATTCTGCAATCTCTCCACTTAGCAACGGTAAGTGGGAAAAGCGAGCTCATTTTTTCTTGGGGGAACGACCGTGTGCGTCAGTTCCTGTGTGCTCTGTACCACTAAAGCTGGGGATAAAAGTTGGATCGAGTGGTCTTGATTGGATGGTTTGAATGTTAGAGTGGGGGTAACGCTGAAGCTGAAATAGACCCATAATGTCCACCTCCAAACCAACAAAAAAAAAAACTGATACTAAGGACCCCAAGAAGGGTAGCTATTTATTTTTTGCGGCTCATCATCCCATGATTGATTACGAAGCGCTTTCGATACAGCGACCTCTACTTCAACTGCATCGAAGAATGCGAAAGCCAGGGATGCTAAAAAGGCAGCACTGAAAGGTACCCACGGAAAGGCTCGGCGGAAACCCCACACGTCGGTTACATTCCACCGCCCCAAGACTTTGCGCCTACCTCGTGACGTTAGTATTCACGATATATAGTATGTTTGGCGGCAATATTGACAAGGAGATTGAATGTGCAGCCTCTTTACGAACGTAAATCCACGCATCATGCACCAAGGATAGACCAGTTCCGCACAATAGTGCACCCGGTCGCCACTGATTCTGCGAAGGCAAAACTCGATAATAATGTTCTCGTGTTTGTTGTTGACCTTAAAGTACGCTTGTGTTTATTTCCAAAGCCCTCAACACTAATGACGAGTCATATATACAGTCGAACAAACGTGAAATCAAGGACGCGATGAAGAAACTGTACGGCGTCGGACGTCACGAAGGTTAATACTCTCGTACAGCCAGACGGGCGAAAGAAAGCATACATTCGGCTCACTGCGGATCACGATGCCTGGGAAATTGCGAACAAGGTATCTACTCTTTGCTCGGTCGTGAAGTTGATTCATGCTATAGTATGTCCCTATCACTAGATTGGAATATATTGATTGTGCTGGCATTCTACGAAGGAGAAGGAAGCATTGAATACACGTTGGGATGAGGACTTATTTTACACACGAATATCTGGCTTAGTTGGTCTTAACTCGCGTTTTGTTGTAATTTCAGGGCATCCTGATAAGGACGAAGACGGTTATATTAATGATAAATCTGCTGCTGCTAACACTCGAATAGAACCTGCGGGTCGGCATCCAAACCCAAACCCAAACCCAAACCCAAACTAGCGTGAATTGGTCGATGATGGTCTGGCTGGCGTCACAGGCAACGAGAGCAATGCTATTTCAAATATCACGTTTGACCATCCAAATTTGAATACCCCACAACCAAACATGGTACATGGTCATCAGCTGAATACACCCACAACTAGCACCAAACATGGTACATGAACACATCACTCACAGGCGTGATTTTGACCCGTCTCGACCTTACCCTAGTGATTGAGTTTTTGCTATTTCGGCTACTCGTATTCTGGGACTAAGAATACTGCTTAGGCACACAAAGTAGGCATTCATAGGTTGGACAGAGTCGTTTCCGTTGAAAAATTTAAACTGCCACACAGAACCTCGGCCCGTGGTCTGTTGGCACCTTCTCACTGCCCGGGATGAATACCACTGTTCAATTGGCCCTGGAAGAGTGGAAAGCTGCGCGTGCCGCACTCACCAACGCGATCCAATCCTATCTAGCTGCTTGCTCCACTCTCGGTATCACTTGTGCTACACCCCTACGTCGGCCTACTGAACGCGTCATGATTGAGGAGTCACTTCTCACTGTGGATTCCGAGCTTTCATCCCTTGCCGCAGAGGAGAACTCATTGCTCAACGCTCGAAAGTCGCTTACTACGATGCGAAACCATTCAGCACCGCTTGCTCCAGTTAACAGACTTCCGCCCGAGATTCTGGCCCACATATTCGCGCTATCACTGCGACGCTGCGGCGTTCACGTTTATAGATTCCACGATCCTGCCGCCGTGTGTGCGTATTGGAGACAAGTTGCACTAAACGCGACGGACTTATGGTCTCATGTCGACATTGATGCGGATAAACCTGATGGCTGGACTAACCTGTTCTTCGAGCGCGCGGCGGGCTCTCCGATATACGCTCACGTAGACGAGCCGGTACTATATTCCGAGTATGATATTAGACCACCGGAGATGACAAGGAAGGCAATCAACCTGCTTGCTCCACATATTCAGCGTATCAACACACTTGAAATCGCCGCGTGTAATGGCTCTTGCGACTTCCTTAGCCGCGTGCTGAATGTGTGGCTCGACTATGGGAGTATAAACTCTTCTAATTCACTGGTAGTGCATTTACCGCCGACTACTCCTGTGCGATTAACACCCAACGCCAACGCTAGCGACAGCTTTGAGATAGGGATATCAAGGTCACACAATGCTAGGGAAAATCTACACCTTCTCGGCACTCTTCATCTGCAGAACGCTTACTTTGACTGGAGTAGTAGCGTTTATCATGGTCTTGTCGAGCTGCAGCTTCGTTTCGACGACTATCCCGGTTGTTCTATATCCACTTTACAGTTGGCCAAAATTCTTTCTGCAAGTCCGGCTCTAGCAACTCTCAAACTGGAGCGTCTAGAAATTCACCAGGCGAGAATAGGAAAGGAATCAGCTCCTATTCTAATGGGTCATTTGAGAACCTTGAATCTAGTCGGCATGGAGCCTAATGATCTGGCATTGTTGTTGCCTTTAATCCGTCTATCCGACTCCCTCGCTGGGATTAGTTTGGGCATATCACTCAGTGGCTGTGTACTGAGCGTGCTCGAGGCGTTCCTTGCTCGGTCTCGGATAACGACGCTGTATTGCAAGGATACTGGGAACGAGAAACATTTTGGCTCACCTCGATTGCCCTCCCCACGATCGTTCGACAATATCCGCGCCCTAGTATTGGATACCGTTGGCTCCTCTAATATGCCACTCTTTGTCGAGGCAGATCCACCAATTTCTTGTTCGCCGTCTTTCTATCCACCCAGTGTCACTATTTTGGGAGCTGTGCCTCTCGAAGACCTAGAGGGCTTCGTTTCTAGCTACGGTATTCGGGAACTATGCCTCGTTTCATGTGCAACCGGGTCCAAGAACCATAAACCTCCAAAATTGAAACGTCACCAGGCAGCGCTATTGAAGATGCACCCCCAGCTTAAATGTAGCATTTCAGATCTGGACTTGACTTCGGGATGGTCTTGTCGCACCATGTTTGAAAGCTGGACTTGGAAGCCTACCTTTCCTTAGCTTTTCTCGTGACCCTAGTGTGTGTCATCGTTTTTCACTTCAGACCAAGTTCTCGTGGTTACTTCAACATCATGATCTATACAGCATACAGCCGTAATATAATTATTGATTTCGACCCCAAAATATTTGGATCTAGATCAGCTGCCCAAAGTGATTGATTCCATCCCACACGCTCGGTTGACTTGCATAGACGAGCCCCCCCCGACCCGTGAACCGCACTCGCGGTCCGGGAGATCCGGCCGCGCTTGCCTTCCCCAACCTTGCCGACGTATAAGCCGGCTGATGGGGCGCGCTAAAGGTTGCGCGAGCGGCGGCGCCTGGCTGATCAGCAGTATGTTTGGCGGCAATCTCACGAGGAGATTGAATATGCAGCCCCTTTGCGCACGCAAATCCATGCATCATGCGCCAACAAGAGACCGGTTTCCCACAATCGTACAACCAGTTGCCTCTGATTCCGCAAAGGCAAAAATTGATGATAAATTTCTTGTGTTCGTTGTTGACCTTAAGGTGTGCATATATATTTCTCGGTTGAACTCTCCATGCTGATGGCAAGCCAACACCGACAGTCAAACAAACGTCAAATCGAGGATGCGATGAAGAAAGTGTATGGTGTCGACGTCATAAAGGTCAATACTCTAATCCCACCAGACGGACGAAAGAAAGCGTACATTCGGCTCACCGCAAATCATGGTGCCTGGGAAATTGCGAACAAGGTATCCACTCTTTACTCAGTCATGAAGTTGATACATGCGATAATACAATTGATCTGCTTGCTCTTGTTTGGCAACGCATTTATTCAGGGGCTGGTTCAACCAGTATTCTTTCCCTCCACTTAACCACCACCCGCTTGACCTTCCTCGAGCACTTATCTACTCACTCAGCCCTTACTTCTTGTCACCATGCTCTTCGTGATACCTATAGTGCTCGGCGCTATAGCGCTCACGTGTACTCTTACCGCTGTTGAATCCCCTCACCTGCAGGGGCTAACTACCATTGCGTGCGTACCTCGTAGTTGTATCTTGCAGAGCTTTGCTAATGCTGTGACTTTCTCCTCCAGAGCTGGCTCTATTGGTGTCACTGCGTACGCTACCCGGGCCCTCATCGATCGTCTGCACCGCACCAAGTGAGTCCGACTTCAGGGGCTATGTTTGCATATCCATTCACCAAGCTTACTGTACTATAGCTCTCGTCGCACCCCGTTGACCCATGTCCTGTTCCGTCACTTCAACCACTTGGCCACCGCTACACTCCCGCGCATATCTCATGTCCTCAACGAGCTAGCGCCTTACTCCGGACCCCTATCTCTAGTCGCAGTGAACACGCTCTCGTCCTCTTCGGCACTCATTCCCTATGTCAACCAGGTGGGAGTATGGCTTGGTCCCCGCAAGCCTACGTTCGACTCCGACCTATTCTTCGAATGGCAGCCCATATATGAGGACGATGGATCAATCTACTGCGGTTCGGACGATGCGTACTACTTGAGCCTGACTGGCTTGTGTTACCGCATGCCGCCGCGCGCGTTACTCGTCCGCTCGCTGGATGTGTATCGGTACGATATGAAGACCTTGGTGGTATATGGTCAGATGCCGCGTATGCCGGTGTGTATGCCCGGTGACCTTGCGCATCTCCAACGCTCGGATATCCGCTCGGCACCAATCTTTAGACAAGGGAATTTCGTCATAACGAGCATGAATCGGGTCATCTCGGTACAGCCATCCTTGCCCGTCGCCCTATCCCACTCTAGCTCGGGAGCGGTTGTCTCGCTCGACATCTATCGGCCTGAAATGAAAAACCTAGCCGTGTATGGCCAGGCCACTCCGCTTCGTCGATGCATCTACACCGAGCTTTTGCACACCTTGTTTACAGCGCTTTCGACACTGGCGGGTATATATCGACGGGGCATTACGATCTTGACAAACTTCCACCCTTTGCGCATTGCGCTCATCTTTGCTTGTACGCTCGCTTTGATTGGGGTTTATACTCAGGCTATGCCGATCTTGATATGTTGCGGCCTGTCCGGTAAGTACATCAAGTTCTCGGATTGTTCAAGTGTACCTAACATGTCTATTAGGCACTAAGACGGTCGTGAGCTTGGTCCTTACGCCAACACAGCAGCTCTACATCCTTATACTTATTAACCCCTGTGGTAATAAACCCAAGGGGTCCAACCGGTGGTCGTTCGTCCCGCGTTTCGCGTTGGAAGCCCCATACGGTCAAGACGACCGCGACTATGGTCCTGAGGACGAAGTTTTACAAGCGCTTACCTGGAATAGCCACGGCGTGTTCACCGGTTCTGTTACCTCGACCTCCAGCGCTTCCGACATTGATTGCAATGCAGACGTTCCAACCCTGGAGAATCACCCAGCTCGGCTTGCGGATAACACTCAGCACAACGTTGACCTCGACGTATGGGTGGATATGAGTCTAGAAACGGATGCGGGCAACGAGGATACTCCCTTGGATACTCCCAAACCCGACGAAGATGGGACTGGTATCTCTGCCGGTGACGAGGTCGGCCACGCATCGACTACACCCAACTCGAGCGGTCTCTTGTCGCTCTCCACCGTCGGCTCCTCTGAAACGATCACAAACGAGCGCGCTGACGCGTTCTTTGCTGACATGGTGAGCACTCTATATAGATCTGTTCCATATGTACCCACAATATCTTGCAGGCAACTGACCCCTTCGTCAGCTCTTGTGGAGGGCTCTCGACCATCATCGAAGAGGACTCGGGCCAGGTTACTCCTACCGCGACCGAGCTTCTAACCGAGGAGTCCCTAGACCTGGCCACAGACATGAGCCTTGGAAGCCGGCTACTGGACATCGAGCTTGCCGCCCTAAGGGGCTCAACGAACAGCCTGGACTCGGCTCTGGACGAACCCGCTACTGAGAAAGTGGAGTCCCGAGACATGTATGGTCCCCCGCCTAGTGCCCCTACCCCTGTCCTTGGCCAGGCACGCCTCGCCTCTGCCCCCGCGACCCTTACCCTAGAGGGCCCGTCGGAGGATCGACCCGACCATCTCCGGAATATTGACCTGGAGACTTCAGGCGGAGAGGAGTACCCCACACCCGGACCAAGCGGCCTGCCTAGGCTGCTTGTGTCAAGCAAGAGCTACAACGCGGCTCTTTCAGGCTTGGCTCCCCCGTCTTTAGTCGCTTCCCCTTCGCTCCCTCTCCTTTCCTCTCCGTCCCCCCTCGCTTCTTCCCTGTTTGTCCCGAACGCGAGTTACGTCGCAATGCCCCGCGACCAGGACGAGTCTTTGCAGAAGAGTGGCGATTCGCCGATGGGGACAATTCGGAAGCGAACGACGAAGAGCGAGTCAGCCGCTGGGCACCAGGAAGTCCACAAGGCGGCGGTGGAGGGGTCGTCAGGGTTAATGCGGGCGACGTTTCCAGCGCCAAAAGCGAGCGAGCGTGTTTTCTATTTTCTTTGTGAACTCTACGATAGCTTGCTTCCGGACCCAGATTCGCTTTAACTTGTTATCCGAGCAGCTCGAGTCTAGCTTAACTAGGCTCGCTGGTTGGGACGAGCAGTGTTGTTCTGAGCAGCTTGAGTCCAGGTTACCTGGACTCGCTGATCTGTACGGTTTGAGTCCGGACTGACGGACTCACCGATGTATATGCACTGCTGCAAGGCATCAGGAAAAAAGAAGTTATCTAATTCTGCGGGAATTAGTTGATTAGTTTGATTTGCCAAGGTGTCAACTAATTCAGCCCGGATTAGTGGTCCCTACTTTTGATGGGTTCTGGGCCTGGCCGATTGGAAGAGGCGTTTCATGTCGCCGTGAATTAGTTCTTGGGAACTAACTGAAGCGAATTAGCTGGCTGGACGTCTAAATCCGTTGAATTAGTGCGATTAGTTGTCGGATAGTGCCCGGGTGTTGCTAATATGGGACAAATCAGGATGAATTAGTGCTCTTAGAGGCCGATTAGGTAGAAATTAGTTGTGTTTTCGTCCTCTGGGACTATTTTAGCTCACTATTATTCGTTTAGCATGCATCGATTGAGCATTGGGTTGTACGGGCTAGATGGACAAAACTGAATATAATATTGACAGAGGCGTATACTACATTGTAGAGTGTAAGAAACAGTAAAACAATGGCGAGAGCGGCTGGGTCCCTTCCCCGTCTCTACAGCGACCGCTGTTGCTATTTTGTAAACCTAGAGCACTATTATTAGTAGGGAACGCTCGTGGGCCCAATCGACTCACTTTCGCTACCAACTTAGGGTTGGTGTTACGGTTACTAGGTTGATGCGACGCCAGGCACCTGGCAAAACCAACAGAGCTTGGGGGTGACTGTCAGCATTGGGAAGGGGAAACGAAACAAGGATGTTTGACTTACGGTGAGCGGCGAGTTGTGTGTCCAATAGCAGTGCCAATCGCGGGTTGGACATGGGAGGGTGGTGGGTGAGCGAAGGCCGCGGCAGGTGCTGCGGCGGGGGCAGAGGTACCCGACGGCGGGTATGGACTGGTCGTGGTCAAGAATTGAAACACGCTAACGCCTGTGGCGCCTTAAATGGAACCGGCGCAAGGTAAGCGCCGACTCCCGCGATGTTCGAGCACTTAAGTCCGACCCGTCCAGTCGGCCCTAAAGAACGAGGAGGCTGCAAACGGACTATAAGCAGCAGTGGTTAGTACTATTAAAAGAACTAACCGTTCCAGCTCGCAACTAATTCGTGCTGAATTAGTTGCCTGACCACTAATCAGGGTTCCCTGCCCCCCTAATCGTCGGGCGGATTAGTTGGCTGGGCCACTAATCGGACCCCTGGTCGGACCCCCGTCTACTAATTGCGGGGAGACGGGTAATACTTGAACTAATTTGCTCGGTGTTGGCTCTGGGACCCGTCCGTTTAGTTGTTGGACAACTAATCGGGCCGTCGTGACATGCTGGGACTCGCTAATTTCACTCCTTTTAGTGGTTTTCGCTCTAAAACCTGTCGGATTAGGGGTCTACTAGCTAAAACCTTCGGTTTTAGTTTTGACGGAGCGAATAAGCCGCTTCCTGATGTGGGTGGCCACTAATTCGGGCTGAATTAGACAGATTTCCCCTAATTCGAACCCTGCTAGTTAGGTTAGGCTAGGTTTCGAAACCGTTTTTCTCTGACGAGGTTTTGGGCTCATTTATTCGATGTATCATTTAGTAGTAGGAACCCATTACAAAACCAAATTGCTCAGAGTGACACTTCTGTGAGCTCAACTGTTCGGAATCGTAAAGTCGAGGAACAGAGTCGTAAACGAATGGATGCATGACACTCTCTTAATGGGTCGAGTATATGCGTATTGCGTACTTCTCTTTTCAGATTGATTCACTGAGTAACACAAGCAGCATGATAGGGATAACACTACCCCAATCTTCACAGCCGCATTCAACTGAGTTTGCGCAGGTGATAGAGTTACCAGAGGCGTGAATGTAGGCGTCATTGTCGAGTTAGTTGCTCATGTGTATCCAGGGGTTTCGCCTCTAGCTGCGGTACCCGGGAGCTACGCCTCATTCCATGCGCAACCGGGCCCAAGGACAACAGACCCCCAAATTTGAAAAGCTAACGGGCCGCGCTATCAAAAATGCATCTCCAGATAGCCTCCTCGCGGCTCCAGCATGTGTCATTACCTTTTACTTTAGATCATCATCATATACAGTAGACTTTCGGGTTCTGCGCGTTCGCAACTTGCTCGTTGCTTTGATGAAACATTTCACATCGCCGCTTCCTCGCTCCTTTAACATAGCCACTTCCTCAAGCGCTGAACCAATCGCGTGTGCATATTCTCTCGCTATCTTAGACGATACCCACAGGACTTATCATGCTAGTCCAAGGGTGGTGAAGCCACTTTCAGCTCATTTTTGTAACTTTTGAAGATTTTTCTCCTGCTGAATACAACGCGGGCGATACAAAAGCTTCCCTATGACAAATCTATGACTAAGGCGGAAACTGCTAGGGTTTGTTGCGAAGCGGCGGCTCGCTTGGGGCCCATCAACGAGCAACTTGCGGAAGTCTACTGTATTCAGCATACAGCCGTGTTGTAATTCTTGATTCCGTCCCTAAAATATTCGAATCCAGATAAGCTGCCCAAGATCA
>WSTH01001263.1:0-13715 GCA_019616345.1 Ceratobasidium sp. 395
TTCGGCGCTTATCCTCAACCAAACGCCCGCGTTCTTTCAGCATATCTTCAACGTTGAGCCCCCGAACGAACGCTCGCGCTCTTTTATCATATCTGCAGCGTTGATCCTCGGTTAAACTTTCGCGTTTTTTCGGCGTATCGTCAGCGCTGATTCTCGATGGAGCGTTCGAACTTTTTCAGCGTATTTTCGACGTTGGTTCTCGGCCAAACGATCGCATATGTTCGACATATGTTCGACACTTCTTGTAGGTTATATACTAGCGCTTATTTCGCATACCTTCCACTCTTATAGCAAAACAAAAGATGCGTTTTGTCCATGTTTTGTCCGAGTATATGCTATACTATCTTGCTACGCCAAGTATCAGTCTGAGCCCCGGTCAGCCTTAAATACATCCACCAGCCGTCTAGACACTATGGTATTCTGCCCGGTATCATGCGGTTCTTGAACGACGAGCTGCCGCCGAATCGGAGAACAGCTCGAGCACTAAACAATCGCTAGGAGCAGATAAATAAAACGTTCGATTCTTCCTAACCTCTACGTATACATTCCCTATTGTAACATTGGTTTGACCGGCTCCACCAAACTAAGGCAGCTAATATTCGATCTTAGGACACACTCCACTCTCTCTATACACCTTCACTTGCTCACACATCCACTTCGCCGCTCCTAGAGCTATAAATCTACCGGCCTTTGGTACCAAACGTGCAGAACTGCTCAAGAAGGTGGCTGTGGAGCTGCACTATATGAAAGTCGGTTCAAGAACTTTCCGAAATGCGATCTTGTGTACTCACCATGCAGAGGAGCCACATCTTGATTTGAAAGTGTATAAACTTCACGAAATGACGTACTCCAAACATGATCCAGTAGTCGGCGCGTTCGTATTCACGCTTGAGCATGTCGGTATCGTGTGACTGCTTGCTCGCAACTTCAAACGACGGACCACCGGGGGGATCGACGGACAACATGAGTACCAAAAGAACCCCTGAGAACAGCAGCTGTGAGAGCCTTAGTATCGTTGCGGACTTCATATAGCTCGTTCAATTGAATCTCACCCAAGCATAGGTACGACGGCCAGGTTTAAACCGCCACATAATTGAGTCCGGCTGCAAGGCATTCTTCCATCGACTATCCGATGGATGCCAGCCCAAAAGTGCCTCTGTGGCAGTAACAAAGACAGGTCCCGTGCCGTTCTTATCTATGACTGCCAGTATCAGCTGGGTGTACGCGTCTCAACAAATATACTGACTACTGCGAATGATGGTCTTTGAAGCATAGCACTTCAAAAGCGACCCCTCTGCGCACGACGACCCAATTACAAACTTCTTTCCATGAGTCTACGCCATCAAGTTTTGTTAGTACACTTAATTACGAGCGTTGGCAGAGTCTAGCGCACCGCGAGAACACGAATAAGATGATGTTCTTCTGCATAGATTTAGCGTTTGGTATTGCGTTTAGACTTTGTGAACATGATTGAGAGACTTACCTTGACGAATGAAATACATATCTACGTCGCCGTTGATATCCGAATCTATCACAGGCACCAATCCATGGGTTGTACCTCCCAAAATCATCCCGTCAGAAGTTGACACAACGGGAAGAGCGACGGATGGACCGCTCGTCTCTAGGCACTTGTACTCCTTGAAGGACGATAGCTGCGGTCCATCGCTACCAAGTATATAGACGGCCATTGACTGATCCAACGTCGAAACAACTATTGACTTCTGATCGTGCCCGAGTGCGGCATGACCTCTGCGAATAGTTGAGTTGTGGCGAATCAACGTCGTAAGACTAATTGTACTTACATTCGGCACACATTAGGGGTTTCATCGCTAACCCGTGTCACGGTACCGGCATCGCTCCGAATGCTAGAAAAATAACGTTTTAAAGGTTTAAAAAGTAGGATTGTATATTGATGTGTACTCACCTCCAGCCCATCTCCGCGTAGCCGATGAAAAGGTCGCTGGTTCCCTTGTCTGTAGGATAAAAGAACAGTCCCATGATGAGACTGCTCCTATCATCACTTGGCCCTTTAATCTCTTCGAGAAACTTCCACTGCGCCGCGGAATAGTAGTGGCCGGGCTTGTGCTGAGTAAAGAGTGTAACGGTTGTACCATGTGCTACCGCAAGCAGGTGTCGCTCCGGATCGAATGCTAGCGAGCGGATTTGATCGGTCATTTCGTGCAGGATAGGGGCCATCGTAACTGAATACTTCGCCTAAGTCACCAGCAGTCACGATGCGCTGTTAGCGAGTGAGGGCGTGAAAAAGGTACGGGCTTACATTTGTTGGATCAAAACAAACGTCGTACATCGAGCCATTGCAGCACCCGATAACGACGTTATGGTCGGAGTACCAGTGACCGCAGAGTACAGAAGTCTGCTCGAGTCCAAGTGTTTTCAGGGCAGTCCCGTATTCAGCGTCAATCAAGAGCAGGTCTTGATTCTCCGAAGCAACCAACAGGCGTTCACCGCCGGGTGTAAAGGAAAGGTGAGTCAGAATACGGTCGTGGTGGCCGGCGAACGTCCACGACACGTTGTACTCGGCAGTGTGAACGGGAGTACGATGGACGGGAGACATTTGGACTTGGAATTGGGTGTGGGTCAACACGGCGAGGGCACCAAGCTAATATATTCGCGCCTCAAACAACGGTCATAGGCTGCTCAAAATTAAATATGTACAATGGGACCTCTATTTGGCTCTGAAACTTTGCCAGGACTGCAAAGAAGATAATGCTAACGACGAACCGAAGAGGCAGAGTGGGACGAGGAGTCTAAATTGAATGAAAAAAGAGGAAATAATCATGTTCCTCGGGGTGAAACAAAACAAGAGAAATTATAGTTCGTCGCGCAGAATTGGTGGGAGCACGGGGCTAGTAGACGTAACCGACATGGTCTCGGTACCTTCCACGTGCATCGCATCAGTTTCCGAAGGTGGGTTCGCATGTAAAGTTGGCTCGGAGTTGATCGACAAAGGGATGACCTCCTCAAACTTGAGATTGGTAGGGACTTCGGGGACGGAGCGAAGCTTTCCAACCTCCGAGGTTCGATGGTTGAGCTCATCAGCATCGGAAAACACGCCCACCGACTCCGCCCAGTTTGAATGGTGCTCTAGTAGAAGCTGGGTGACAAGATCTACACCCTGCTCACTTGAGAGAAGTTCGGCGCGCTTAGCGGCGAGCTTGTTGAGAAGATATGAGTTGGGGATTTTTTTGAGCACGCATATACTCACCGCTTCTTGAAGTTTATTCAAGGCGCCCGATCGTTCACGCCTTTCTCGATCGCTCTGAGCAAACGCCTCTGCTTCCCGAGCCATTCGATTCAAATCGTGTTCCGTTAGCTGATTCCTTTCGCTTGTGACCTTGATTGACTCCTGGTTTCCACTGGGCTCGGGTGTGAGAAAGGTATGAATGAATACAACAAATCACTTACCTATCTTTATCCGAGGCGGTAACAGTCAATATACCGTTGACGTCAATATCGAAAGTAACTTCAATTTGCGGAACACCGCGTGCGGACGGAGGGATCCCAGTGAGTTGAAACGTTCCAAGCAAAGCGTTGTTTTTGGCCTTCATGCTATCGCCTTGTAAAACTTGAATTAGCACGGCGAGCTGATTGTCGTTGGCGGTCGAAAATACTGCGGACTTGTGAGTAGGAATAGGTGTGTACCGAGGGATCAATTCGTTAAAAACGCCTCCTACGGAAACCACTCAGATGTTATTATTGTGGCACTTGTAATACGAATGGCCACTCACCAATGGTCTGAATGCCAAGATTAAATGGGCATACGTCGATTAAGGTCATGTCATCGAAGGGTGTAAGTCCAGCGATCAAACTACCTTGAATTGCGGCGCCATATGCAACCGCCTCATCAGGATTCACGCCCATGCGCGGCTCTAATCCCTCGAAGAACTCCTTCAACATCTTTCGGATAATCGGAATGCGCGTCGAGCCCCCGATCAAGACAACCTGAGATAGAGTCAGCGCTCAACATACACGAAATGATCTGTAGACAAGAAAATGCATCGTACATCGTCAATATCTTTGGGAAGGTGACCAGTTTCACGAAGAACCTTGGATATCGGGTTGAGTGTTCGCGTGAACAAGTCTAAGTTTAGTTCTTCGAATTTCGCTCGAGTCAAGGTAGCAGAAAAGTCGCGCCCATCGTCAAAAGATTCAATCTCAAGCCTAGTTGTAAGTTGAGAGGACAAAGTGCGCTTCGCCTTCTCCACCTCCCTCTTAAGTTTGGCAATCGCACGCCCGTCCTTTAGGATGCTTCTGCCAGTCTCTTTGCGATATTTCGCGGCGAAATAGTCGATCAGTCGGTTGTCGAAATCTTCTCCTCCAAGACGAGGGTCTCCAGACGTTGCCAGAACCTCAAAAACCCCGTTGTGGACCCACAACAGAGAGACGTCGAACGTACCGCCCCCCAAATCATAAACAATGATTTTCGCCTCTTTTCCTGTCCAATTAAATTATGAATCGCGTATATATGCACAGCTAAAGTGCCATACCTTGTTTCTTATCGAGCCCGTAAGCTATGGCAGCGGCGGTCGGTTCGTTGATTATCCGCAGAACATTCAGACCCGCGATTTGGCCAGCGTCCTTGGTGGCTTGACGTTGTTCATCGTTGAAGTACGCCGGAACGGTAATCACAGCCTGGGTTACCGAGCGCCCCAGATAAGCCTCGGCGGTTTCCTTCATCTTGCTGAGTACCATTGCCGAAATCTCTTGAGGCGTCTGCAAGGGAGCTTAGTTTGTTGGCCACGGCGTAGTAAACAAGCGGTAACTCACGAAAACCTTCGGGAAACCATGAACAAAAACTTCAACTGCTGGACGCCCGTGATTATCGATGACTTTGAACGGCCAGTGTCGAATATCTTCTTGGAGTTGAGTGTCTTCAAATCGACGGCCTAGGAGCCGCTTCGTATCAAAGATAGTCTGCGAAGGCATGGTATGAAACGCATGCTTGGCGGTGTCGCCGACCCTACGCAATTGCAAGATAAGAACCCAGACGGAGATATGAGGTACAAAATCCGTACGTACAGTCGCTTATTCTCGCTAAAACTAACCCAGGAGGGTGTCACGCGATTCCCCTGATCGTTGGGTATGATGTCAACTCGGCCGCCGTGATAAATTGCGGCGCAAGAATAGGTAGTGCCGAGGTCGATTCCGATGACAGTTTCGTCGTCGAGGGCCGAAGAAAACGGAGGCCAGTATAGAACTATAGCAAAAAACGCAAGGCACCAAAAGAGTCGCATATCTAACTGAGTAGACGACGGAAAGACTGACGTACCTTGCCAGTCGCTTTTAAATCGCCGGTCACCAATTCATCAGCGACGAGACCGCGCCATGCTCTCCGGTTCACGCGCCTCGTTGCAACAAAGGCAGATTGATTGAAGTAGACGGAGGCTGCCAAAAAAAATCATCCTGAGGGCAGCATCTGATGCGTGCCGAGCACGCAAATCTTGGCCAACAATGGGTTGGTATATTTGGGCCGAGTCAAACATTAAGGCAATATTGCATCATTTGGTACATAGAGAATACAAGGGTCCTGTGGCGATTCTACCAACCTTCGGGAGGATCCAACAGCTCCAGAGGGAACGTGAAATCGTACTGCATATCTCGAAACTCATACAACCCCTTCTGAATATCGGTCAGAGTCGCGAGCCAGGCTGGATCCATGCACGACAGAGGCAAACCAGTGACTCGGAGCCTGCGGGTGTTGACGGGGCCACCCTCAACGCGCTTTCGATCTCGATTTCCTTTACTTCCCGGGCCTTTGAAGTAAATTGAAAACGCCTTGTCAAGTTGACTGCGAGGGAAAATATTAGCATGAGGGCTCTGAAGTTTTCAGATTTACTTACTCCTTCAATAGGTTGACTTGACGCGAAAGCTGCCTACGCCGCTTAATCAGATAGACACCAGGGCGCGTTGCATCTTCTTCGTCTGAACTAGTCCCTTCGAGGCCGAGGGTTTCGATTAAACGTCCGTGTCGCCTCAAAGCGGGTATCGCGTTGATAATACGCAGGCGGTGTTGGTAGAGCTGTCCGCAATAGAAGTATAAGTGTAGATACTTTCCCAACTCTGAGCAAAGCTCACCGTTCGCTTACGAGTGCCCGCACTGGCGGCGCGAAGCCGTTGAGACTCCTTAGTAATGTATTCCGGGATGGTTTGGCGGCGATAACGTGCGCGTAGGTATTTGATGTGGGTGGTAACCATGTCGTGCATCTCGTTTATCTCGCATAGATTCGGATAATCTGCAACGACCCGTAGCGCGACAATCCTTGCGGCAATGGCATTGAATTCTGATTTCTCAGATTCGTTCCATTTAATGTAGAAGTTAGCCGCGGTCGGAGCAGCGATCTCGGGAGGCGGTCCGTGAGGCAAAGGACTTTTCGCCTTCTCAAGCTTGAGCAACTGGCCAAGGATCAAGCGAACATACCCCTGGGACAAGATATGGTCCATCAATAAACACAGGCTACCAGATATATGAACACACTTACCGAGAGTGCCACACGTCGTTCCGCACGACGTCGCGGACTGTCGGTGCAACAGTACTCCTCATCTTGCTTCCATGGAGAATCCAATTCCGTACCACGTTGGCCACGTTTGCCGTGTTTGCCTTGACCTTGCTTTGAATCAGACTCCTGCGAAAGCTTCTCAAGAGCAGCCAGTAGCGCTTTCTGTTTCCGCGTTAGTTAGGTGTGGAGGATGGTAACAAATTAGACACGCACCTGAGTTTCCTTGTCAGGATGTTGATCGTACATCTGCCTGAGCCGCTTTAAGTAAGCCGTTTCCCCGGGCGTTTCGCCCTCAATGTCGTCCTCGTCCTCGTCATCGTCATCGGACTGGTCGGACTGGTCGGACTGGTCAGACCGGTCAGCCATCTCGGTATCGGAGGATTCCGTGCCCGGAGGACCTGGCGACTGAGACGCGTCGTCGGGGTTTGCGCTGGACGACGAAGTTCCTTGTGCAGCCGTGGCCGAATTGAGCGACTGCGCAACAAACTCCTATTAAAACACTGTAAGCTAGCTGCCCAAGAGAACCATTTGCCTTACCTCCCGTGCCTTACGCCCTGCCTTTTCCGAGCCATTGGTGTTTTGAGATAAACCTGAAAGTTACGTTAATAACATAGAAATTAAGATAAGTACAACTCAACGAACCCGAAGATAGTCCGGGTGCAGATGCTTTCGGAGGCTGAGCAGCCGTCGGTGTAGCCGAAGCCGAAGCCGTAGTCGCTCCCGCCTCACCTGGGGCTGTCGCGGCCGATTCTGAGGCCGCAGCAGCCTCGCGTTTGCGCTAAATTGTTATTTAGAGCGGCGTATAGGTTAATAGTACAAAATTTAAGCACGTACCTTCTTAGGTACCCTGCCCGCCGCGATTTCGTCCTTGTCTAGAGCTGGGGCCTACCCAAAATGGATAAGTAACCAAGAGAAAAATAAAGATTTTTAGCACGTACCTTTTTGGATTTTTTTTCGACGCCAATCTACTCTTCTTCAGAGTTATAACCTATCCTCGTGCGGATGAACATAACAAATTGATAAAGAGTAGACGGCAACCATACCTTCTCGTCAGCAAGATCCTTGAGCTGGGGACAATGATCGAATTGAAATGAGATCCGTACTAGGACTACCGAGGCGCAATAGACTTACGTGTTGGCCGTATCGAGAAGAAGCTGGATTATGCATGATCAGAAGCTAATTAGAAAGGCAGAGCAAGATGGGAAATATTCGCAAGACCGAGGCAAGAACACGCTAGCGTGGGTAGTATATCACGCACACTCACCGCCTTTAAATCCTTGCCGCCGCACCAAGGAACTCATGAGTAAGTTAGACGGTTGGGCATTGCGGATAGAGTTCGCGCATCCGCTTTGTGCCACGAACAAGGGCCTTCTTTCTGAACCAAGGAAGGTGACGAGCTACTGAGCTTGTTTTCAGATGTCCGTACAGTGGCAGCAGAATAATCGAAATGTACTACCGTTAATGCCCCGTAAAGAGGTCGAGACCGGTCACGGCGAAAGTGTTCAGAGACAACATTACAAAAAAGTGTGCGCACGTGACACAACAGTACAGTAATGCTCGAACCCCCTCGTCGTGACCTTGACTTTTACCACGCTGTTTCTTCTACTTCTCAACTCGGCACATCAATTGAAATGATCTCTATGATCACACGCTTGCTTTAGGCCGGCCTCTCTCCGGCGCTCTGCGAATCGAGGCCGTGTACACGCTCGATACAGTAATGTATCACCATCTTTTGTCACCCCTCTCCATTACATGTCTTGCGTACTATTGTACATGTAGCCACGCATGTATGGGTAGATGTTATATACTATGGTATAGCATTTGGCGGGCGCATATACTAGTGATACAAGGCGACTAGATACACTCGAAACAATTGCATACAAATAAACCTTAAGGCGTTCGCTTGTAAGGGTGATGGCGGGAGCTAGGGAGAGAATACCGAAGCGGGAGCTTGGGGTGCGCATGAGTCCGGGGAGAGTTTAGACTAGAAGAGCCCGATGCTAGTAGAGTACTAAATTCAGGATCGAGGAGGGCAGAGCTGGGGGTTGTTGGGTGGTTTAAGAATGGGTTATCGTGGTGAATGCAAGGTGGACTAGGAGTACTGTATGTAAAATACGTCAATAGTTTATTATCCCGTACAGTAATGACTTACTCAGTAAGAAAGTCTATCGACATAGGCGATCCGATGTCAGTATCATCGACTTGCGTTGTCTGGCCCATACGCTCGCTACCACCCAAAGTTAGTGAGCTGTGTCATATGGCGTAGGATGACATACCTTAGCATATGTTCTTCTCCTGGCGAGTTTATGACTTCTTCCATGTGAGAAGTCGTTGTTACAAACACATTTTCATCCTCCCTACTGGGCGCATCAGATGAAGAACTTCTACAAAGATTCTGAATAAACCTACGGTTTGGATTTATTGCTGGCTTGCGTCTCACTTTTGCGATAACATTTTACCTCAAGACGAATGCAATCTTTTCGAGGTACCCCGTCAGTTCGCGTTCCAGTTCTGCGACGATAATCGACTTCGAGGCGGATACGTTCGTGTTCACTGTAGATAAATGCTAATGAGAAAGCACGTATATCATCTACACAACGAGACTCACAATAACATGTGAATACCTTCATCTACCTCGGTGTTCGGCCCATCTTCTGCTTCGGCCGTTTCATTTGAGATACTCCCCTCAAAATTACTAGCATAATTGTTAGTCCATCGTCTATCGTGGGATCCGTGGACTTACAGGCTGCCCTGATAAACGATTTTGGGACTTCCGTTAGCACTAGACTCATAGCTATCGCATGACGATTGTTCGTTGTCTGCATCCTCGTCAAGGGCCTCCTTGGTTGAAACGGTCGACTCGATGGAAACGGTGGACTCGGTTGAAGCTGTGGACACGGTTGAAACAATGGACTCGGCTAGACTTCCGTCGTATTCCACTTCTTCAAAACTCCCAGACTCCTCACTAGTTGTAGAGTAATCTGGTGAAGACGAGCGCTGTAGGACAGCAGACATGATATCAGACATTGACTCATCAACATCGAAGAGTTCAGTGGATGAGCTGGAGGGGCTAGCCGCTGGGGAAGTCGGAGAAGAAATACACTGAAAGGGAGAAGAAGCGTCGACGGCAAAGCTTGGGTTACTCATAATGCTGCTAAGAGGGACTCTCGGTGGATTAGTGGAAATGAGCAGGCGTACCTCGCTTATAGATCCGCCAGTCTCGTTTGTCGTAGAGCTTAAGGTAAGTGTTGCAGTCGTTCCTTCGTCCTCTCATGAGCCAAGGGGTTAAAGTAGAGTTTTTATGCTACGTAAAGACTCCAGATGGACACACATTCCGGCAAAAAGAGAGGATAAAATAGAGTTTGCGCAGGGCAGTACGGCCGTTTAGTCGCTTGATCTAGTAAACTAATATAGATCAAAGGAGCGGGCTAATTCCGTCATTGGGAGCCGAACGGGGCGGGAGAATGCGCCTCGAGACAGCGCATATACACAATGTCTCCGAAAATTTGAGCTTCTCGTATCCAATAACGACCCAACTTAACATAACTATGTCAACTAAGTGCATTTTTTAGATCCTCCAAGTTGAAGGCGGTCTGCTGCGTCGTGAAGCCTTATATGATTGAAAAGCGTGATGAAGCAGGATATAATAGGTATATATGCGGCTACAGTAATTACAGTGGCAGCGGATTGTATGTTGAGTTCTTCCAACAGTTTGCCCTCTATCAGCGCTTGTAATTAGGTGCACTATAGACCGTTTGGAACGAGTAGAAGTGTGCGTCCTGCTCTGCAACCTGAGGCGACGAGAACCTGTCTATTTAGATAGTTAGAAGGAAGTGAAGGGATCATGAGGTTACTAGACGAGCTACCTTGAAGAAATAGTTGCTTAGGTCGATTGTTACAGTAAACAATAATAGTAACCGCGTCAACTGCGGTAGTAAATGTCGCATAAATCATCCTTTCGCTTGTCTGTCAGATGAATGTTACCGCCGGGAATAGTCGGAAACAGAGCCGTCACACTCACCACTATTTCTCTCGCACAAAGTCCCACTGAGAGAAATAAAATAGGTTGGGTAGTCTGTTAGCGGGGGTCGAGCTCCGGCAAAGCATGACACAGCGCACCGTTTTCAATTCTCTGAAGACGCGACCCTCTATAATCGACGACGACAATTGTTCCGTCAAGAGTCCCACACACAATGTTGCGATCCCGTGTAACTGCAACTGGGGTGCGGGACTCAAAATTGCACCATTCCCGACCACTCTCGAGTGAGTAGGTATTAGCCAGCCCTACGATTGGCCCATTGGGTAGAAACGGCCAAATAATTACGGATTGATCTCGCGTGGAAGCAGCCAAGATCGAGTGATCGGAAGATAATGAAGCAGCGCCACTAAAACATGTAAGACATAGCACACCAACGCACGGCACACATTACTCACATGCAACGTTCCTCAATACTCGCGTCCGTGGCTGTCGTTGTCCCGTTAGAGGACCAAACTCTGTTACAAGAAGTTAGCCCAAAGCACCGGCTCACAAAAGCAACTCACATGGTTCCAGTCTCAAGCTCCGCAACTAGAGTCCCCGTCCTCGAGAACCAAAGCGAGAGGACTTGTCCCAAAGCGTTAAAGTCGACGGAGGGTGCACAAAATTCATCAAGCACCTCCCATACCCGGGGGCGCTTGTCATGAATTCGTTGCCAGACAGAAACGTGTTTGGCATATCCTACGGCCAACCTCTTCCGATTGGGGTCCCAAGCGAGGGCGCGTACTGGCGAGTCTTCATCATGTAGAAGGTTTCTCAATGCGACTCTGTTCTCCTGAAAGATGCCGAAAGATAAGCTTCGGTATATACATCAAGCGAAGTAGAAATTACCACAGGAGAGGGATTTTCAGTCAGCGTAGCGGTGTAAATGGCTCCGTTGAAACATCCCAGTATGATTTGCCAGTCTGTCGCCCATACAATAGCCGTAATGAAGTTTTGGCGGCCCATCTCGATATGAAAGTAAATTCGTCCATAGGCAGAGCGTAATACCACAAAGTCCCCGTTGTCTGTCGTAGAACAAAGCCATCGTGCAGTCGGGGAAAGTTCTAGTCCCGTCGGCCGCCCACGTTGCAGAGTCGTAAGGCGGTAGACCTGATGGTATTTGGAATAGGGACGAGACATGGCTTCGCAGATCTGCGTCAATTTTGCTTCCCATATCTATATATCACCATCACGTCCCCAATGACACTTTCATCGCCCAATTAGGACACAATGAGCCCCCTAAATCAGGCGACATCAAACTAACGGAGACATTAGTAGAATGGCTCCGAGGATGGCTACGTGTTCGAAGAGCCGAGCCGTACCCACCCGCACATTCCATCGCCTGACGAGCGGAGTTCGCCCATCACATAGGGCGAAAACTCGTCGAGGTATATTATCAACGGGCCGATTAGCCATGGAGCCTGCGTAGACTCTGTGGGTAAAGTTGGAACCGAAATGAAAGGGGCATCATTGCCGGCTTGGCATCGCGCTCAGGCTACCGCTCCTGATATAGGCAAACGTCACACGTCTGCGGCGCTCGTATGTAGAAGAAACACTTAAGAAGCAACGCCGTCGTTTGTCCCACTCGGGATAAGAAAATCACGTAGACAATAAATATAGGCAACCACGAAAACAACACAGACGATTAGAGGCAATGTAGACAAGCGTAGACATATGCGTAGACAAGATTGTATACAATTGTGGACTTGCATGTAGACTTTCGTGCAGACAAGCGTAGACACAAACGTAGATAGGCGTAGACTTTCGTGTAGACAAGCGTAGACATGTGCGTAGACAACCTTGTAGACAAGCGTAGACTTGCATGTAGACTTTGGTGTAGACAAGCGCAAATTTACATGTAGACTTCGGTGTAGAGAAGCGTAGATATCAAGGTAGACACGCGTAGACAAGGATGTAGACAAGCGTTGACATTCGTAGACTTGCATGTAGACTTTCGCGTAGACAAGCATAGACACAAGTGTAGACACCGGTAGACGAGCGCTTAGACAAACGTAGACATGCGTGTAGACAAGCGTAGACATGCGTGTAGACAAGCGTAGACATGCGTGTAGACAAGCGTAGACATGCGTGTAGACAAGCGTAGACTTGGGCGTAGATAGGCATGCAAAGACAATATTGCAAGTTTAGGGATACCATACGGACAATGACAGTACTATGAATAGATAGTGACACTTCGTTTAGATATAAAAGTGGTGTGTGAACACAAGGTTGAAGGTTGACGTGAACGGAATTCTATCTCAACTGTCACGTGTTGTATATCATACACTTCCTATGATTCAATATTTGTGGCGTACTACTTATTCGTTATATGCCTGCGACTTTCGCACGGTTCAAGCTTGTGTTCACATAGAGCGTTAGATATATATGCGTATATGTACTTATGCATCTTGTTGTGTAGTTTTGTCTTTGGTTTTAAGTACGCTACTACATCATTCGTCCCGCTCCTGGGGACCCCTGACCTTACCAGACTTCCTTATCAAACTATACTCTCCGGTTACAATGTCCGTATTGCGCGAAGAGGCTTATTCGCACTGTTTGCTGTCGGGAACATGGCTCGTCGTCACGTGAGTTTATCAGCTTTGAAGTTTATTTTTATCCGGTTTCAATGGTTCCATAATCTCTATCGCGAGATCGCAGCAAACGGTAATTATGGAATATCGTTCAATGTCAGCCGCTCTTGCCACAGCCCTACACTCCTAGGTATCTACCAGGTGCCATATACTCCATAATTTAGTTGACGTAAACCCTTTGAGCCGTGAACTCTGTGCGTACCCCTTGTCGCCGATCACCACGCATTTCAACAAGTTGCTCGCATGAGCACTCTGCTCAGTATACGTACATAGGAGCTCCTCTCTCCTTGGCATACGACTTATATCTCGCAAACTCTATACTAATTCGTTGTTAAACGCCAAAGTATGCGTTTGAAACCTTTGTATCGCTTGCAGTCGTTCACTCCTAAAAGTATTTGTGATCTCGACTCCAAGAGGGGGAAAAAGGTGAAATTTAAGTTGTGAGGTTCAAGTTGTGGAATAGAATTTCAGACAACAAGGTCAAAGGTAGGGTCAAATGTAAGTTCAATTCTAGTCGGGCAGACAGCGAGCCTCCAGCGCTATATATACAAGCTTGTTTCTGGTCCAATAATCACCGCCTATCCACCT
>WSTH01001264.1:0-13703 GCA_019616345.1 Ceratobasidium sp. 395
GGGCTCTGGAAGGGCTCTGGCCACAAGGAGTTCTCCTCTGGAGGCTCTGGAGGCTCTCAGAGCCCTTCCAGAGCCGAATGCTGACCACTGATGGAGGAGGGGTAAAAGGTGCGATATTCAATGGGGTGCAAGTTGCTACACTTACTGTATTATAATCAAGTCTCCGGTGACGAGCACACTCCACATGGTCAGCTACGCCGTACCAGATTGGCTTACGCTGCAGTAGTTACTACTACAGATGGCATACCGTATCAATCCGAAGCATTGATACTGGAGCGAGTAGCTCCATCATCAGGAAAAACCTGGTGTTTCATTTAGGGGCGATTTTGGAATTTAGCTAAATTTAGCTAAATCCACTAAATCAGATAAATCCCCCCTCCTATCTCAGGACCGAGCTTAACAACAATGCCTGTTTTGAGTACAGATAGGCTGGCCCCACTGTGGGGTGTCTATTGCATGCAGAAAAGGTGGCTTCCCAGCTGTATTGGGTGCTGCTAAATTTGCTAAATTTAGTAAATCCAATGATCCGCTCTAAATTTAGCTGAATGAAAAGGGGGGGATAGTAAATCCTGTAAACCCATAAATTTAGGTGAGTTTGCATCACTTTAGCTAAATGAAAATTTACCTTTTTCTCTGATGATGCCCGAACTACGCCCGGCAACTTAGGCCTCTATCTTTGAACTTCCTTGCGCAACCGTGCTCCTCATCTTTCTCCCCGACTTTGAAGTTTGCCCAGTCACTCGGCCATGTCATTACTTGGTAGGTCTCCAGTAGCAAACATCTTTCGCACCAAACACTAATTAACGTGTGAACCTTGTATCTACGCTGAGCGATCTAACGTGATTTGTTCTCTGTCTTAACACATTCTGCGTGCACAACACTGCCCACAGTTGATTTTATCCCGTTCTCCCCTGTGTAGTTTTCCATTCACAACATCACATACCATGTATTGTCCACTGCATTTCTCGTATTAACAATGAATTGTTGGTATTTCATCGCTCCGTGTCGCGCTGTCGGCAAAGCACGATACACAATGTCTATTTTTGTGATGTAAATACCGGGGTCTCACGAGAACAGTGAGCGTCCCGACACTCCTCGTGGCCTCCACAAGCACTATCGTGGTGCTCATGAGGCTCATGAGCTCCATGAGCAGATCAAACCAGTCTCATGAGCCGCAGACTTACCCTCGTGAGCCTCATGAGCGGGTTGAATGTTCTCACCAGATCTCGTGGCGCCTATTAGCGCATATAGTGTGCTCAATACGGATAAATAAGCACTCACCACGAAGCAATTTCTCAAAGAGAAAAAAGGGTTTTGCTGACGCTGCCAGGCACTGAACAAGAGCAAAAGACACGCCAGATGCTAGCCTTGCAGCCAAGAGGAGGCCCTCTGGATTGTTTGTGAGGCGACCAAGCCTACAACGGGATGAGCGGAAGCAGACCAGCGACGCATAGAGACATACATAATGTTATTTCTGTGCAGCAACAACGTGATAAGCGACACGGCCCCAGGCCTAAGGTTGTGAATCTGCGAAACGAGCACGAGTACAAGTCGCCAACAAGTATGACTCACTCGGAAGACCCGCGAACTGGGACTGATCAAAAGCTCCTGGATGTTGCGGCTGTGGTAGGCAGTATGGTAAAAAGCCAGGTGGGGTAACGAGCAAACAACAATAGTCGAAAAAGTCGGCGAGTATAAGAGCACAGTCTCACCACCAAGAAGGAAAGGACTGCTAGGGCTGGGGATTGGCATTGCGCACGTCGGCATTTGAGCAAGCAACAAGGTACGTTCCGCAGCTATGCCAGAACCAAATTAACTGTTAGGGTTCCTCTGATCCAATGTTTAAGGTTACTCGGCCAAGTCTCGAGTCTCGAGTCTCATGGGTGTGGCGGCTGTCGCTCATGCGTCACCTTAACACAGGTAGCCAAGCCGGCACTCATGGGACTGAGAGAAGGGTCGAAGCGGATGGTGATGACACGCTAGGCGCGAATGTTTATAGCACATGTAGAGCGTTGCACCTGCAAGTATGGCCGGCGATACACCCAAAACGCACTGTACCACTACGCTTTCCACTGCACAAAGAAGGAGCCCGCCGGGCTGGGACGACCGACCGTAACGTGCAGATTAAGCGTAGGACGTAAAAAATCGCGTACAGGCGCGATTGTTGATCGTTCGTCCGGTGCATCCGGACCAGACACGACGCATGGAGAGCGAGAGAATGAGATACAGGGCTTGTAATATCGTGGCCGCACCGTGTCCCGTTCAGCAGTGTACTCGGCAAGCCGGGCGGCTACAACCCGTTTGGCCAAATCTGGCGATCATGGCGGCATCGATTCGCGCTTGTGCCCGAGTACGGTCGTGTCCCATCCAACTAAGGGCGACCGTACAAGGCAGGACATGCGTCGGAAGGGGCAGTCCAGTCAAGGTAGGATCGGCACGAGTCCAGGTGATCTCGGACGAGTATGAGGCTACATAAGGGCGTGCTATAGGTTTTACGTTGGGGTGACGCGTGTGGGTTAAAGTACGGGCGAGGAGGGTGCGAGTACCAGGAATTGGACGGTTTGCGTTGGCTTTCGCGGCTTGGTAGGCTGTCTGGGATTGATGCGGTGGCTAGGGTGAGGGTGAGGGGCTTAGTCCGGGCCACTCGGGGCTCGGGGGTGCGGGAATCCTTGCTTTCGATGTCAAGGACCTGCATCATGAGGGAATTAGATCCTGCGCTCTATTGTGTTAAGTCTGCAGCGGTAGGCGAGCAGTGGCGAGTGGCTTACCTCGCCGTTTGTTGTTGGTAAGGCGGCTGAATTCCCCTCTGCATCCCTCCTCCAGCAGCGTTGGCATCAAATCCGACAGCTCTATGATTGCTCCTTGCGGTCCCAGGCGCAGCGATTGGCGTACCTGTAGACATACAATCCCTTTGAAATGTTGTAGTTCGTACCCCAAACCGTGGCAAGTGTGTAGTAGGATCATGTCGATGTGAGAGAGGGCCAGAACTTGTGGTAGCAACCGCCAGGGATCAATCGGATACTAGGGATCACCGAGTATGCGATGAGGGATGTCCGCTAGGCCACGATCGAGCGGATGATCAATCGACCAATCGGAGAGCATCAGAGCTCAGAGGTCCGCTGTTGTCAAGGGGGTCCAGGAAAACAGGCGCCGTACACGATGAGGGGTGGGGGGGGTGTACGTATGGCCTAGAACCTGGTGCCGTTTTGGGCTCGGCTAAGCCGGTGGAGACGTACTGCCGGTCACGTGGTGTGACTCTGAGTGATGCGGGGAGCTTGCTCGGCGAGTACAGAGTTACTTGCCGAAGTCACGATGTATGCTACATTGAGAACAAATCAGTGTCGCGTTACGCCGCGGGTGCTTATCTGTAGAAGTCTTGTCGACCTCAAAGGTCGCTTCCTTCATATGTGGAGAAGACCCCGCTTGTTCGCCATGCAATTAAATCATTATGGGCTGACAACTTAAGAACCGCGTGAAATGAGCTAACCCGAACGAATCAGCTTCTCCCTTGGTAAGTGATATTTATCTTCGAACCCATTCGCAGCTGCGTGATATACTCAAAGTTAAGATGTTGAAGATCAATGAACACAACTCCCAGGTACGTCTATTCCATGAACGGCTCTGCCAGTATCTACAGTAGTTTAGATAAGGTGTGTTGTCACAACAACGCATATAGTCGATTCTGACTCGCGTGGATGAGCCAAATAACTCGTGCTAGCGTTTGCGTATTTGGATGACGTTCTACATTTTACTAAATCAATTATCTACTTATCACTTAGCTCCTCCGTTCCGAGGCGTAGTTGAGCAACAGCTCAAGGAGTTCAAGGTCTCTTACAAATAAGTGAGCCTGGGTGCCGGAGCTCGCGCAGGCTCACAGGCATGTCTGGGTTTGCAGAGCAAGCGCCCGGGGACGACCAAGGATGTCTAGGTCGAGCACGTGACACCGAACCGCGTTGATTCGACTCTGCTTCCACGACGAGTCGATCCTCGGTCGGTGCTCACGCCTCGCTGCGCTCGGCCTTCTTTTTCCCACCCGCCCCCCTTGTCATGTCGTTTCACACCTGACCTGGCCCACCGACCCGCGAGCCTTGGTTCGCGTCTCGGCGCCCCGTTCCGTCTCTCCTCCGCCGCTGACGCGGCGTCGGGGGGACCCCCCACTCTACGGTATCAGGTGTGTCCCGATAGACACTCATGACTGTACATAGACATCCGGTCGCCCAGTAGCGATCGCAGACCCAGATACGCCTTCATTGGCATCGATTAAGAGATCGGCGATGTTCATGTATCAAAGCGCAGGAAGCACAAAAGAGGCTCTTGGCCTTACGATGTTGAGATACCACAGGGTCGAGCTCGAGCAAATCAAAGCGATGGCCAGGTTCACCAATTATAATTACTTCATTTAGTCTATGGCGGTGTGTACCTAGCAATATTGATTTAAGTAGCCTCGGTCGAAACAGCTGAATACACATTGCAGTGTCTTCTTTAGCCTTCGACCGTGAGTTTACATAGCACTGGCGAAACTTCTGCGGGTAAGCACCCGCGGCGTAACGCGACACTGATTTGTTCTCAATGTAGCATACATCGTGACTTCGGCAAGTAACTCTGTACTCGCCGAGCAAGCTCCCCGCATCACTCAGAGTCACACCACGTGACCGGCAGTACGTCTCCACCGGCTTAGCCGAGCCCAAAACGGCACCAGGTTCTAGGCCATACGTACACCCCCCCCACCCCTCATCGTGTACGGCGCCTGTTTTCCTGGACCCCCTTGGCTGTTGTATCAGTGAAAAGCATCCGCATCTAGACGCTTGAGCTCGGAGACTGGCGGATCAAACCAAACTCACTCCAGGTTTCCATACTTATCCATGTCCTCTGTACTTCGAACAGTTGGCAGTGAGCGCCGCGAGCCCCATATGTGCGCTCGTGAGCTCGTGGGTCTCATAATGGCGCTCGTGAGGCTCCTCGAGCCTAGGGGTCAGCATAAGTGCCTCCTGAAAGCTAGTTGAAAAGTGGGAAGTGCTCGAGTCCCCCCATGATTTGCACCCTTTGCACATCTCAAATGACTTGGCCGCTATTTCCGTCATGGTTCGACATCGTACTAATTGCCCCGATGACTGATACTTCGTTTCTACATCTCCCATATGTTGCATGATGTTTTTGGTCAAGGCACGATGGCGTGCTATGGCATCTTCGCGACACCCAACCACGTTGACTTACAGTGGCCGCGGCACTGAGCTGCCTATCAACGTACCACCCTTCGGAGTCGCTGTCTTGTATTCTCAACACAAATGGCTACCAATGCATCACGCCCTAATGTTTTAGTAATCGTGGCTGATGATTTGGGCTTTAGGTGCGTTCCATGTTCACTTATGCTCACGCCGCTTGCTGCCCTGTTACTCGCCTCATGTGCATTTGTAGTGATCTCGGCTGCTTTGGAGGCGAAATCAGTACTCCATATCTCGACAAATTGGCGTTCAACGGCTTGCGGTTCACAGGATTTCATACAGCCTCTGCCTGCAGTCCCACACGGTAAGATCACCATGTTGTTTATTGAAACCAGTCTACTCACTATCACTCAAAGGTCAATGCTTATGTCTGGTACGGATAATCATCTTGCTGGATTGGGGCAGATGGGTGAGCCAAGCTGTAGCCTCGAGTTTATAAATACTGGACCATTGATAGCGGAAACAACGTTACGAAACCCCGCATATCAAGGCCAGCCTGGCTACGAGGGAATATTAAATGATCGTGTTGTCGCTCTACCAGAGATCCTATCCCCGAATTCCTATCGAACTGTCATGAGTGGAAAGTGGCACTTGGGACTGACCCGTGAAGCCAGCCCTTGGGCGCGAGGCTTTCATGAAAGCTTTTCATTGCTTCCCGGTGCAGGAAACCACTGTCAGTGAATTTCGAGCTTGGTTCTTTCGTTAGATCTGAGCTTTATATCCATAGACGCTTTCGAGCCCCTCCATGCAGATGGAGCTTTAAAGTTCATGTCCCCACTCTATATGAGGAACGAAAACTTTATCCCAGTTCACGATCTCCCAAAGCCCTTCTATTCAAGCGACGTCTTTGTGGATGAGTTGTTGAGATTCCTTAGCCAACATCAGGCATCACCATCCGTCGTAGAAGACAAGCAGCCCTTTTTCGCTTACCTTCCGTTCACCGCTCCGCACTGTACGTTCATTTTGACTAGGACTTGTTAAGTAACTCACTATCTACAGGGCCGCTGCAAGCCCCATCGGAAATCACTGCCAAATACATTGGGCGCTACGATGGTGGACCGCACGCGCTTCGGTCCCAACGACTAGAATCGCTATCCAAGTTGGGATTGATTCCCGCAGGCGTAACGCCGCATCCTGTTGTCCCGGCATATGCTTCCAAGGACTGGGACGAGTTGAGCGACGAAGAACGACGCTACAGTGCGCGAACCATGGAAATTTAGTCAGTAAACGTTCTCCCTGTTCAATGTAACAAGTATCTAAGTGATCCACTCCAGCGCCGCCATGGTTGAGCGGATGGATTGGAATATTGGTCGTGTGATTGAATATCTCAAGTCAACAGGTGAGTTAACCCAGCTGAAAATCTTACGACTGCTTCTCATCAGCCTCCACTAGGCCAATTTGAGAATACGCTCGTATTTTTCTCGTCTGACAATGGTGCCGAGGGCGCTCTACTTGAGGCTATACCGATCATGGGCGAACGAATATCGAAAACCTTGAAAGAACACTACAACAATACGTATGAAAATATCGGTAATGCTGATTCTGTGGGTGATTCCTTAGATATTCTTTCGCCGTTTGACCATCTTCGAGGTATAGTTCGTTTGGTATGGCCCGCGATGGGCTCAGGCAGGTACAAATCCGCTATGTGAAATGCAGTGCGAAGGATTAACAATTTGCACCCAGCTACCGCACCCTCCCGCATGTATAAAGGTCAGTATTGTTCTTTCGCGTTTTGACCAGCTTCTGGCTTATCATATTGTCAGCTTGGATAACCGAAGGCGGGATTCGCTGCCCAGCGATTATTCACTATCCTAAAGCTGTGGCACCTCACCGCCAAAACGGCGCGATCTCCCATGTCTTTACAACTGTCATGGACATCCTTCCCACAATTCTTGAACTAGCGGGTATCCCTCATCCAACAACTATCGGAGACGGCAAATTTCAAGGCCGAGTGGTCCTTCCACCTCGAGGGAAGAGCTGGGCTCCATACTTGCTCGGAGAAACAGACGTCGTTCACGATGACAACGCTGTTCATGGTTGGGAACTATTTGGTCAAGGTGCGATTCGACGCGGGTACTGGAAAGCGTTGTGGATGCCGCAGAGTAGCACGGGCCGACACGGTGTTGAGGTCGACGAGGAATCAGCTCAGTGGGAATTATTCAACCTCGAGACAGACCCAGGCGAGACGTTTAACCTTGCGAAGGAGAAACCGGAGATTTTAGCAGAGCTAGTGCAACACTGGGTAGACTACGTGGTACGTTGGTGGTCCTGAATGTGACACTGCTTCAGCCTAACGGACTTGCTTGCTTTAGGCTGAAACTGGAACAGTTTTGGTCATACCTGACGACGAGAAAAAGCCAGTTTCGCTTGCGCCTGGTTATGGCCCTCTGATCTAAATCCGGGTGGGACACAGATTGGTATTTGGGATAGCGCGAGGTACATAGCATGTTTAGAAACTACAAAATGATAGCTTGGTATGCTAATGAAGGGATAAAGCAACGGCGCGGATAACAGATTAGTCCAGACAAGCAGAGATATAAACGAAAGTCTATGTGAAATGGAACGAAAACAAAACATAGTCCAATGTTCCAGCATATACACAGTTCAAATGTCTTCAAAGAAATACAAACCCCCAAACATCAAATCCTATTGTGTCCAGGGTACTGAGGCTCGTGTCCATTTTCATGTTCATGACCCAGACCCGGCGCGGGACCGCTATAAGGAGTACCCGGCGCACTTGCCTCAGGAGGGTACGGATTATAGCCCAGACGTGGGACGTAACCAGGCGAACCAGGTGCGTCAAATTGGTCGTGCTCCCTTAGATATTGCTGCTCGTGGAGAGGAGTGGCGGTATGTAGTTGCGCAGTGTCCATCGTGGAGGCAGACATGCGGTAATCGTACTTACTTCCCCGAGGATCGGCCTTATAGGGTACGATAGGTGCGCCAAGGCTGGACTGCGAGAGGTTTTGCATGGGCACTAGAATAAATTATTAGCAAATAGTATTACGAGCGACCCAACAAACACACCGTGATTATCGACGATATAAGATGGTTCGTATCCACCCTTCGTTGAGCCAATTTCACCTTTGACCCCAACACCGGGCTTCTTGTCACCGCGCCTCCTCCGCGCCCAAATCAACAACGCCTGCACCAAAATCAGCGTGATGTCCAGGTGATATCTTCCCTGTACTCACCAGAAGTATTATCGCACCCCCAACAGCAACCGTGCTCGCAACCACGATCGTCCTCACGTTCTGACTCAACCCCGTACTCTTAGCCGCCTCGCCTACCGCGCTTCCACCCGTCGCACCCGCGTCGACACTGCTGCTCGTGCTAGTTGCTGGGGGTGGCGGAATCGGCCAGTTCGCCATCTTGACAATATCTGCGCCGTACTCGGCAATTGCGTAGGCCGGAGCCATTGTATGCGCAGTGACGTGGATCGGCATAACGCTAGCATCGATCACGCGAACGTTGGCAGTACCGTAGACGCGAAGGGTAGTATCGACCACGCCTCCCATGTCGAGCGGGAGCATAGAGCAAGTACCAATGGGGTGGTATTCGGTCGCAATGCTATTGGCGACGTAGTTGTTAATGGCGTCATCACTGGTAAGTCCGCTCTGCAGTTCAAAAAACGAGGGATTTAGTATGCAATAATTAGGCCGTTCGTGTGCTCTCGTACTGTTCCGGCATTCTCGCTCTTGAAGTACGAGCTCATCGGGGCAGTCGACCCAACTTTCTTCAAGTATTTAATCCCCGCATTCATGATATCAACTAAAGCCATGTGTTATTTCAGTACCGTCCCTACAGAATCCAATGTAAACGAACTTACCATCCCACCCGTTTGACAAGTAGTTCTATTTCACATCTTGTCAGTTTGACTTCTCACAGCTGTAACAACGAAACCCATACTCACAGGATTGATAGTGGGATACTGGAAGGCATCCTTACTTTGAATCACGATCTCTCCGCGACTCCACGCATGCTGAATTGCAAGTTGAATTCCCGCATTACCTTGACCGGATAGCATGGTCATGATGATCTCTACTTGGCCGACGCCGTTCTGAAGCATGTCGAGTTGAGAAGCAAATTGCGCCGTGATGCCTTTGAGAACAGTTGGATCCAGGGATTGAGAGGTCGAGAGAGATGAGAGCGCCGACGGGATATCGGAAGACAGAGTCGAAAGCCAGGAGCTGTAGGCTGTCGGCATGAGGTCTTGAATATTGGGGTACGCTGAATCACGCTCGCATTAGTCGAGTTATAACGCATACATAGGAGATAGAGCGTACCGACGGCTTCGTTGATGTACGTCCACAGACCGGTTGCATCGTCGCGCCATTGAGTCAACTGCTCTGCTTGCAGGGTATCGTTTATCATCAAGTCCCACCACGTCGCCCCATCAACAGCCCAAGACATCGACGTCGCGCCTATAAATAAATGGGGAAGATGAGGGTTAAGTACCGAGTGTGAACAGATAGGAACGCACCATGATCCTGTAGGTTCTGGCCAACGCCCGGTAGATCTACAACGGATTTGATACCAAGTGGAGTCAGAGCTGCTTTAGGACCGACTCCAGATAGCTGTAACCTGTGGGGACGGATTAATTAAAAGAGCGGAAGCAAGGTAAGCTCAGAGTTGACACTCACAGCTGAGCTGAACCAACAGTCCCACCGCTAGAAGAAACGGAGGTTAAGAGAGAGAAGTTGATAGGTAAATAGTCAGATACGTACCAGAGAATGACCTCCTTGGCCGCTTTAACCGTATACGTCTGTGTGCCCGCCGCAGCTGCAAACGATACACCCGTTGCCACCGCCCCTGCGCTCCCGCCATTTCCCCACGTCAACGTCGTCGCCTGGACCCCTGTCAAAATCACTAGATTGTTCCTCGCAACTGGGGTAATATACCCCGCCAAACTATTACTCCTCGTGAAGTTCTTCGCATTGAGCGTGCTCGGGGTGATTGCCACCACATGTGTATCTCCTGACTGCAGATCGCCCTTCTTCATCCCAGCCGCAACAAGTGTCGGGACCCAGTTCGCGATAGGATCGTAGATGTATTTACTCATGGTGGTTTGGATGGGACCGGTGTACCCGTGCGCGTCTTGTTGGATTGTCATCCCGAACTTGGTTTGTTGAGCGGCCGGGGGAGGGGTAAACGTTTCAGATTTCTTATGGTAAGGCTGGATGGTAGACCAAGCCCACTTGAATGCGGCGGGTGTGCCATTAGGGAGGGTAGAAGTGTTGTAAGAGGGACTAGTAGTAGGGAAGAGTGTCAACCAGGCGTCCCAGTCACGTTGGGCTCCGATGCCCCAAAACATGCCGTTGGTGCTCTAGGAATCATAATCAGTTGATTGCATATACGAATGGATCTTGATGAAGGCTAAACTTACGCCGCTCCCGCCAAGGACTTTGCCTCTCGGCCACTTTGTAGCTCGGTTACCAGCACTCGACTGATTCGTGATAGTATAGGACCAGTCAGCATCTGAACCGGTTAAGCCGTGGAGGTATGAGTATCCGGGAATGTTGATGCTGTCTTCGTGGGCAGAGCCGTCCCCACCGGCTTCTATCACGGCAACTGTAGTGTTGCTATATTCTAGGATGAGGCCGGCGCGGTTAGTTGGCAGACTTAAAATTAGCCAAGGCTATAGGGCTGACCTGAGAGACGAGCGGCCATGGCCAAACCGGCTGTACCACCACTAATGGAAGGGAGATGAGTTAATTATCTTGGAGGCTGTAGACGTACAGCAAAAGACATACCCAACGATAACAAAATCGAAAGTTTTGCCATCAAGTTTGGTCGCATCGGCGGTAATTGCGCGTGCCAGCAGCGGTTTGAGCGGGTGGTTGGGATTGTGTGCTGTGTCTGATCGTGGTAGACATTGTACGCCGACAGCTAGCAAGGCCGACGCAAGTATTACAGATCGCGTCATCTACAGTGCTCAACAGCGAGTAAAACCGGCAGAGAGCAGGGAGGGGGGAAGGAGCAGCGTACTCGGACGAAAGAGGAGAGAAAGCAACGAGAGAAGAGAAGGCAGCCGATTCACGAGGATTACATATAGTGACGCGTAGAGAGAATAATCAGCCGAGGCCGGCCATGTTCGCGATGATTTTCCATCAGTACACGAGGATCGGTCAGCAGCCCGGCTACACTCGGCAGTTTATCCATAGGCATATGGACTGATTCAAACAAATCTGCGCCGATTCACGGCATCATTCCAGCAGGGCTAACATCATACAAATGAGATTGCTTTCTGGGACAATGAGGGTGAGAGCAGGCTGAGATAGGTCACGTGCTCCACTTTCGAATAATTTGGCTCGTGCTGGACTGCATCCCCTTACGACACTCATTTAACCCAGCCGAACCTCAATCTATCCTCCATAGCAAGACTATACACTCCCATCCCCATCGACCGCAAGTTGTCGTGCTCTGCAACCAACGGACACAAAGGCGGTTTGCCTTCGCAATATGCCGCACATGTGGAAATTACCCCGCTTGGGCTTCGGCACTGCCTCGTCGGTACCTCGATCCGGAACTTTACGGGTACTATACAGTCCCTCCCGCATCTCTGCGGACTACGATTCGCCACCCAAAACGCGTCGTGCCATTATTTCATCAGACTCCTATCAAACTCCCCACGGGCTCCCCGGACATGTTGGTTGAAATCCACGACCAAACTCAGATTGTTTACATGGAGAGCGCGGTAAGGGCAACGCCTTCACGCTCCAACCCTGTTTGTTCCAGTCTACAGTAGATACCGCGATCATAAATCGACTCCACCGAATTTATAAGCGGGAGTCATTTATGGTCGCGAGATTGACCAAATAGCCGAAGAATTGCAAATACATGTAATTACAAATAATTAATAAAATCAAATATGGCCAAAAGTAGAAAGCTTGTGACGGAGAGACTCGAGTGCGGATAAATCAGACTGAAAGACGGAAGGATTGAGCTTGGACAATAGATCCTGTAGCCCATTTAAGGAAGCGAGGGCTGCATGAGACGGGGCGGGTTCGGCCTCGGCATGTTGATCATCGGCTGCTGTGGGATCGTCGTCGTCGCCGTCGTCATCGTGCACCACTTCTCCACGAAAATCCGCCTCCTCCTGTCGTAATTCCGCCCGGACCTGCTCGACGATCTCCTGGTCAGTCCACTCGTGCTCTGTTGGTAAGCTGGTATCGAGCCTTAAATACTCTTGAGCGCTCACAGGCTCGCGAGGGGCGCTGTTTGTGCTCGTTTGTAGGCTATTAAGGGTTGCCTGAAGTGCCGCGACGGCCTCGGTGGCATCCAATGTTACTGTAGGGATAGAAGAGGCGGTTGGGGGGCTCTCGGGCTCAGGCCCACTGAGCTTCGTGTGACGCCAGCAGTTGGCAATGGTTGTTTGGGTCACTTGGTCCCATGCCTGGTGAACGAGCTCCATCCCTTCAAGCTGGTTTATCTTGTAAATATTGGGCTCACCACGGGCTTCACGCTCGATAATCTTCTGTATTAGTCCCTGGCGATAATACGACTTGAATGATTGAATAATACCGGCGTCGTTTGGCTGAATCCATGCTGTAAGGTTTGGGGCAAATGGCTCGATGCGGACGTGTCGGTACTTCTTTTGGTCATGAATATGGGAAGGAGCATTGTCAATCAGGAGTAAGATTTTACGGCGTTTTCGACGCATTTCACTGTTTAGGTTGGCCAGCCACCTGCAGACAAGAGAATTGAGCCATGAGATCGCGCATATATGCACAATTAATACTACTCACCCTTGCCAAACGGATCCTGTCATCCATGCCCTTTTATTCCACCAGTAGTCAAACCCCATAGCCCTCCCATCCCTCTTCTTGAAACAGTGCGGCATGCGAGCTCGCCCAATGATTAGCGGTGGAAGCTTCTCAGAACCGTCAAGATTGTCAGCCAAACCGACCGTGATGCGAGTCTTGTCTGCCTTCACGCCAGACATTTGACACGTTGCGAGCCCCTTGTCTGGCGGTAACCGGTAGAAGAGGGCGCATTCATCGAAGTTAAAGGTGTCGCGTGGCGCGTACCAAGCTATCAGCTCTCGAACCCGGGCAACCTCGTCGGCTAGTGTGTCAATTGGCGCCGAGGCAGCCTCGCCATGATAGCGGTGCTGCCGTAGTCCCATGCGTGCTACTAGACTGCCCAACCAGCCGTTGGAGAGCGACAAAAAATCAGGCGGATAGCCAAATTCCTTGGCAAACTCGCGAGCCTTGGCGCGGATGACATGGCCTGTGATGCCGTGACCCGCTCTTACGCTTCACGACCTTTTGCGCTACGCGCCCACCTTCTGGCCTTGCACTCTAGCGCTGACGCGCCTCCTTACGTTGTCTCGTGGCTTGACCCTCCTAAGCCCCCTTGTAAGCAACCCTTACACAAGCAGCACAGCCCGTGCAGCGCTGTCCCTCCCTGCCATCTCTCGTGGCTATGTCTCGCTCCCACTGTATCTGCCCACTTCTACGATGTACTGCCTCGCTCTAC
>WSTH01001265.1:0-13683 GCA_019616345.1 Ceratobasidium sp. 395
AGCTTTACAAGCAGCCAATCCTTCACAGTTTAGAATAATGGGATCGTCAAGCTCTAAGGTTGGTGTATTCTATGACCACAAGCCAATCATGATTTCTGATAGTTGCACTACGTCATTGCCATGATAGGGCGCAGGTATGCACCTAACTTAGTTCAAACCACCATCATACGACCTAACACACTAAACGAAAAAAAAATGACTCTTGCAGCTCCTTTCCAAGTTCGCATTCGACGCTCAACATCTGCGGATCTTTGGGTACAAGTGACGAACAAGACAACGATCCTCGAAATTAAGCGGAAGATCTTCGAAGATGGTGCGATACCTCCTAACAGCCAACGGTAGGCCTAATCAATAGGTCGAGATCGAAGGCGAATTAATCATCTTTCTACGTTAGGCTAACGTGGGACGGAAAGGCTCTGGATGACGATGACGCTACACTTGAGAGTTATGGGATCACCAACGAGGTCGATATTTACGTCGACTCTGTATAGAGGTGAGGTCGAGCACATGCTTGGGATTAATGGGGTACTGGGGTACTGATAACGCTTGCTGAATTAGGCCTCATGGATGCGTGTGAATTCGAGATAAAGTGGTGAATAACTCAGGGAAATGTATATTCATGGAGATAGGGAAATGAAGGATGATGCAAGATGTTCAAGTAGGGGTCTTCTTGGGCGAGCTTGGACCCTTTGCTCCAGTATCGATAAACGTGAATACGCTTCGAGGTTTGCCTTGAGGCGATGGCCGCCCCTCAACACGAAGCGCAAGCCCAGCGTGCGCTTGCTGATCTTCGGTTAACTTTGTGCGATACTCTTTTAAGCCTTCGGCGACAAGGTTCGGCACAACCGGTTGCTGGAGAGTTCAGACATTAGGGGCCAATAAACCATAGGGATAAGCGAACATACTGCATCAGGTACGTCGTCCACCATCTCCCACCAGACCCGGCGTGCGGCTCCAGCCTTTTGGGTGCGCTCGCCAGACTCCGAGGCTTCACGGTCTACCTCAGCAGTCCGCTGCCGGGTGAAGTTGATATCAGTCGGCGTGAATTTCTCTTCTGAAATTGTAGCGCGATCTCGGTCTTGTCGGACGCCTAGATAAGATTCCATGCCCCTTTGGAAGGCATGTTGGATCTTCTTGCCCTGGATGATAGACAGGGTGTGAGCGCACGTCAAAAAGCAAGCTATAGACGCATCAATATAGGAGAGTATCAGATGGGGTTGAAATATGATGTAACCAGTGGCATAGGCCAGTCGTTACGATTTCGCTAATGATGTATTTGGTATCATCATGTCCAGGGTATTGAAAAGTCAAAATGTTGGGACTCGGCCACTCACATCCTACGCAAAAAATAAGCCAGGTTCAGTACGGCCGATTATAGGACAAATAACAGCGGCAAGATCAGGAAGTGAAGAAAATGTAACCACAATGCAGTCTTGCGTGAAATTGTTGTGTCGTGTATTGTTCATCATGGCGAAATCACTCAGGCAAAAGATAAGAGAGATACTAACCTAAGTACCAGGCAGATATTGCAGAATCTTGCGTCAGTCGTCACTGCAAGTATCAAGTTAGTACAGATCCAAGAATATAATCAAGCAAGCAACAGAGGGGGGGGGGGGGTCAGAAAGCCATAGCATGTCATTTTTTTGGAATATTGTCACCAGCATGTATTATGACAAGATTTGTCGCATCAGGTAGGAAGGGGCGGGGGTGGGGATGTCGTAGATCAAGATGATACTCACCACATACGGATGTTTCGGAAACGATTCACCTGTGAAATAACAAAGGTCAGCTATCTGTAGAGATGGCTAGAAATAGAAGAAAAGATCATGCAATGTAGATAAGATTGTGATGTCTCATCGAGGCACTCGAAGAACAGAAATTATTCGTAATCATATCGAGAAAGTAGCGGGGGTCGTGTTCACCTATAGAAACCAATGGATCAGCAGCAGCTCAAAGTGTCTATTATTGGGACAAAGAATCAGACAAGCCATGCATGAAAAATGCTTAACCATGTAGGAGTCTTAAAGACTAATCGATTTATACTCATCACGTAATAACCTCGCACGGAGACAAAAGGAGAAATGACTCCGACCTTTTGATACTGATGTTCATACTGCTTCAGCCGAATGGTGGCCTCGACTCGGCCAATTGAAATACCAAATCGCTCGCTGAGCGCTCGAACGGTTTGCACGTGGGATTCTGACGGCGTGATTAATTTAAGCATTGTATAACACTGCGAATACCTACGAGGATCGGACAGCACAGAAGATTTATAGCGGTCATATATTGAGGACTTGACGACATCGGATAGAGGCGGCGGTGGCCGAAACGTTGGGTTGTCTGGGAATGGCTGCATCCAACAGTCAACGAAGTGGGTCCCAGGATTTGTTAGTACCCACAATATCTCCCCCAAGCCAGTTCGGTTTACTAGGAGTAGGGTTTAAGTAAGGTAAACCTTCGCCTTGGAACCAATCTTCGACAGTCTGCGGATCAACCTTGGCACGCGTGTTCCTCTTAAATGCGCTGTCCTCGCCGCTCGTATCCTCGTCACGAACAGACGAGCTCGATGAAATGCCACGCCTTATTACACTGTAGCTGTAGAATCTGAAGGTGCATATGGGTCGATTGAAGGTTTGGAGAACGCGAACGTAAGAGAAAGTTAGCATGATGACCGCCTTTTGAAGTTTTCTGCACGTGAGGACTTGAGGGGCGGTAGCCATCATTGTGACTAAGCAAGAGGTGACATAATTGTTTTTCGTTCAAGACGTTCAGTTATGCGTGGCTTGGCCCGGCTAGCATCTCTTGAAGACGTGAGCTTGGATCAAATTACTTGGCTTGACCCGCAGCTGAAGGACCTGCTGCGATACAGGTTTATATACACATGCCAGCCCGTACCCTAATCTCATCTTCGTATATCTGGAGTATGCGCTATACAGTACGCCTACACAGGCATATTTAGTTTATCACCTGCCGGCCGACATATTATTACTGTTTGTTCTCTTGGCAACACCATAATCGGCTCCGTAGTGTTGATTAGATTAGACGCCAGTGGGGGTTTGGCGCCAGTCTCGTCGCAAACTGTCACAAACATGCGTCAATATTACCCGACGTCGGTTGATTTGGAATCGATCTTTGACTGTGCTGCGAAATAAAGTTTTAAGCTCAGGCACATCATAAGCACCAACTAAGTTCCGATGCAAAGGCAATATTCTTGGCCCGCTATGAAGTGCCGTAGTAATGGGTCCACCTATGTGTCCCCGGTTTTTTTTACGTCACGACGGTGATCACGCTTGCTACGCATCATCGCTTCAACGCCCTGGTGAGTTTCCAGAATAGCTACCTCACGGCGGGCTTAGCTTTCTCCACCTGTGGCGGCCTAGGCTCTACGCTCTAGGTGCCTAAATCGGCTTAGCCGTGCCGGCCGCTGCGTCATTGGCCTCGTTAGACGTAGGTGAATAACACTTTTTACCAGAATACTTATAATGAGACTGCCATTTACCTTACGCAACAATCGTGGCTTCAAGAAAAGACGTGAGCCTAGGCTGAAAACGGCGAGCAGTAGAAACAGCTGAGCGCGAGCTGTACAGGACATGCAGGACTGTCATCGTTCCTCAACTTCGATCACTTTTTTTTATCGATTGCTCTCATGGCGCCACTTAGAATTAGAGCGTCGGCAGGCCGCTCCAGTACGCTGATTGAGGATGTATGCGTGCGAACTCAGGATATGAGGACCTCATGAGATGCTAGAAACCGACCAGTGGTACCCGCTTGCGCACACTTCCTTACGTCAAGAAAAATGATCGCCCTACTTCGCATCATAGCTTCAACGCCTCTTTAAGCTTCTGGAATATCAAATCTGCGATAACTCAAATATTTTCCGCCGGCTCTATCGTATCTGTCCCTAAACCGGCTAGAGGCACGGCGAAGACTGTCACATTGACCTGGGCTCTGCTAGCATTTTCTTCGGGGGATATGTGGGCTGGTGCCGCAGTCCTCCCGGTATATAACCCCTCTTTCAGGTGCTCTTTCTCTTCATCAACCTTCCTCCTCCGTTCTTTGTTTCCAAGATATACTCTTGGTGATTTCATTATGACCGCTTTTCTCAACCGACCTCAAAGGCCTGCTCTTATACTCGACCCAAGCTGCCCTCATCGCGGGTATTTGAGCGTAGTAAATGATACGTTTCGCCGGCAGGGCCTACCTGCTATAGAGTATAAGGCCGAAATTAGAGGGCCACACAACGACCCACTGTGGGAGGTCACCCCTACCAGTAAGTCGTCAGTACTGCTATAGACCATGCTGATGCTAATGAAAGGACAATCTCCCAGTCCTAGGTGAAGTACACAAGTGCTTTACTAGATCGTCTCCTTGTGCAAAGACCGCTAAGGAAGCTTGCGCCAAGATGATAGCGGAATCAGGGCGATGCGTAAGTAGTATCCACCTTCTTGCTTGAAAGCTTTGCTGATTTGTTTTGCTTTTACTCGTGGCCAACTAGTGAGTCCGAGGCCAGTCTCAACTAATGTAAACGTCTTTGGACCGCTGATATTTCTTTGCCTCTTGGACCACATGTCAGTCCTCGATTGTCGTTATGCTTGTAGAATAATATTTCAACCCCTAGCCTATGATATTTCACACCGCAATTAACGCGTGTCCCTAAGTTCTGTTCTCCGACAGCCGGGGAGCTGGGGTTGATCTAGATAACGTCTGCTTGATGAGCACTGCGTGCGTCGATTGCCAAAAAAATGAGCGTTTAGTTGTTGTTGGCGGTACTGACGTATAGAAAAACAACGCATACACCCTGTAATTATCCTTAGCTCAAATCACGCCGCTCGAGAATGATCTTCTCAAAGCCGATAATCAAGGGACCGCATCGCGAGTCTTTTAAAAGATCTATACATCTATAACAAGTGATGCATGTCCTTAAAAAAAGCTTCATTATTCCTGAAGCTATCTTCCGCCTTTACCGCGGGCAAGCTGCCACGTACGCAGTCGAGTCCGAAATTTTCGAGAAATTTCGACCATTTTTCATATACATCTAACTCATCGAATCATCGGTGATGGGCTCTTGATCGGTAGGGCCATGCGCTGCTTTTCACTTTGAATTGAGATATATTGAGAGCCTAATTCGTCCCTGGCCGGAGCTATGGCACGCGCCGAGTCTGCTCTCTCTGTTCATGCGGGAACATTTATGTTCCTCGGGCCAAGCCCGCTAATACCACAACCGATCGATAGACTCAAAGAGCCTTCGTGAGTGCCCCTAAGTGTCTCGTTATATGAGGAGCCGGGAAATTGATTGGAAGCTATATATTAAGAATTGTAGATCTTTGAATCTGGCTTTGGCCGCCTTGGTTCAGTTGTCATTCCTTTGCCATGTGCGCACAGTTTACATATGCCCGCAGCACAATGCTCGGAGCCCTCGTAGTCCTGACACGAAAACGAATAAATCAAGATCACCGATGTTCTGGGTGTAGCTGAATCGCGTGCGGCGAGCAGTTAGCCCCAAACGGTCACTATAGTGCTGAAAGGAGAGCGCATATACTCCTATCGTTTAGGCTGAGAGCACCGCGCACAAAGCTGCTAGGGGGTAATGTGTCACACGACACGAACAGGTTAAACTATACAGCGGTGAGCAGCGCAGCGCGCTGCTATTGGCCCCTAAACACTCAGTAGAGCACCAAATAGGCACCGAGTCATTCTCCGCGTACCACAGGCGTGTACCCACAATCTTTGGAGCCAATTTCGGGATTGCTGTTCTGGCGTCGATCCGCGGCGCGTGTCGCTTTTCATCCCAAGTTGCGCTGGATATAGCATACTCCTTACCCCCTAGTGTGAGGGAACGGTAGCACCACGTTGCTCTGATATTTTTCTTTTGCATGGAACCACGTAGAGCGGCGAACTTCCTTCCAAAACAATGCAATACCGCCTGCTACGGCTTACGCAAGGCGGCTGTCGAGTCCCCAAAGAAGTTTAAGGGCTCACAGAACAATAGTCGTGGAAATATTACTTTGCATATGTTCTTCAGTACAGGGTCACGGCTATCTCCTCCCCATACCCCGCCCACGGCCCCGCAATGCACGCTGTGCTGCGCCAGGGGGTGCCTTTGGTCCTGGGTTTGGCTGTTAGGCAACGGATGATCAGTGCCAGCTGACGTCTTCCCACTTGCACCCACCTGTTCGCTCTGAGGATTTTTGACAGTCTCGTCGACGCTAAGGATCAAGCACGCCGCCTCGCACGCACTTCCAATAGCATTCAGCTTGACCAGGCTCGGCTCCCACACAAACGCCGCTAGGTTGTCCCGTACGCCCTCGTCACTGTCTACATCAACGCCCGCCCACAAGTTCTCACTGAGTTGGGCATGGTCAGTCGCGTGACGGCCGATGGCGTGGCGCATGCGCAGCTTGTTGAGCACATCGGTCGAGTCGAGCCCAGCGTTTTCGCAAATCTGTCGCGGAATAATCTCGAGTGCGCGAGCAAAGGCAGCTAGAATCAGCTGATGTTTGTTCGGAAGCGTTCGAGAAACATCTCGGACATAGGCGGAAAGCTCCATCTGCGAGCCACATTGGTATGTCTGTCTGAAGGCGCGGATGATGTGCTTACCTCGATGGCTCCTCCACCTGCTACAACTTCACTGTTTTTGACGGCTCTACGCACAACCATGATCGCGTCGTGAAGGCTGCGCTCGACTTCCTCGATGAATTGCTCTGCGCCACCACGCAGAACTAGTGTGCAAGTTTTCGCTTTGGGGCACTCCTCGAAGATATTGTACCTCTCGCCACCAATCTGTCGCTCTTCAAACTTTCCACACGTGCCAAGGTGTTCTGGCAGAATATCGGACGTCGTGCTTTGGATCGTTCCGCCCACAGCCTGAGTCACCCTACGCAAATCCCCTGCAGGTACGCGTCCGGCGCAGAACACACCACGGTCCGCGAACCACTGCGTAGCTAGATCACCAATAGGAAGTTTAGACAAAACTACCTGTGCTCCAGTCTTGTGGATACGGTCTAGCTTGTCGTAGATGATTTGCCACTCCGCATCAACGATCGCTTGGTAGTCCGAAACGGCCTCAACCCGAACTTCTGCGTTGTCTTTTTCAGCCTTGAGCTCGAGCTCGACGTTGAGACAAAGGATTTTGGGGTCAGTAAACGCCTTGGGTTGCTGTTCTGCGCCAGCGTAGGTAAATGTTTTTTTGAAGGCCACGCCACGGACAAGGAGTGAGTCTTGGAGACCACCTCCAGGAATCTTTTTGACGCCAATCAAGCTTTCGTCGAGGTCGTTTTGATCAAGACATTGAACAGCATCAACGACCATGCGCGAGAAGAATGGCTTCTGGGAGTGGATGAGCTTGGAAGACATGGATGTGGACGCGCATTTGATGAGGAGCTCGTCGTACTTGCTGCATAGACCAAGCTATCAATAAGGGAGTTTCATAGCATGTCGTTAACTTACTCGGGATTTGATTTGTCAATAACTATTTGAACCTCCTTGATCCTATCAACCGCCTGTGTCCTTATTCAGTTGTGTTTCTATATCATCGATCATGACATAACTTACCAATTGAGCCGCCTTACGCAACCCTTTAATGATAATATGTGGGCTAACCCCTTCCTCAATGTACGAACGCGACTCCTTTAGAATCTGAGCGGCCAGAAGTACAACGCTGGTTGTTCCATCGCCAACTTCGGCGTCTTGGGCGCGTGCAATGTCGACTAAAGTTTTTGCAGCCGGGTGAACAATATCCAGCAATTTAAGAATAGTTGCTCCGTCGTTCGTAATCTGGGCCTCTCCTCGTTCGTTCACAATGAGTTTGTCCATTCCCCGGGGACCCAGAGTAGATGAAAGTGTGTCGGCAACTGCGAGACATGCAGAGATATTGGAGAGCAGTTGACCTTTGCCCTGAGACGTGTCTGTGCCTTCCTTGAGAAGGATTACAGTCGGTTGCTAGTGGTACGAGTGAGCAATAATTTTTCTTTTTACTAGGGTTGAGTCGCTCACCATAGGTAGACCGCGTTGCATCGTGATATCGTTAGAATTCGGGTATGAAGGTGAGGCAGAACGCGTATCCAAAATGATACCTGACCAATCATCCAGGACCCTGCAGTAAGCGCCAAACACGCGTTGATCGGAGTTGCGCCACCTTCAACTTGCCGCCACGCACGACCTATCTCAACCTCCCTAAAATGCCCTCCAAACGAAAAGCCGACGCTGATTCCGACGCTGAGGCTTCTGCCCCTGAGGAAACTGAAGTACTAGTGAAGGAGCCATCACCTAGTTCTCGGATTGTTGTTCCAGTCCCCGAAAAACAAACCGATGCTGAAGGAAACGCTTACTTCGAGGTGCGTGTTATGTGTTTTGCGGAAACGATCTCTGGACAATGGGAAAAAGATTAGTGGCAAGCGACGTGTAACTGTTAGGTCGTTTGCCGGAATGAAGCTAGTTGATATCCGTGAGGTGCGTAGTCCTGCGCTTTAAGCTGGCCCAAGCACTTAGCATCGCCGTAGATGTACTCGGACAAGTCAACGGGTGAACTCAAACCAGGTAAAAAGGGAATAGCTTTGTCTGAGGAGCAGGTAAGCAAGAGCGGTATGACCGGAATTAACCTGATTGGAATTGGAATAGTTTATGGGCCTTATAAACGCTCACGGCGCGATCACTGAAGCTCTGAACGAGGTAAGTATCGAAGCGGCGGGCTCTAGTGGCAAGAAGTCGGCAAAAATCACCAAAACTAAGTACGTATCTGCTACGGCTTATAAAGAGCTACAACTAACGGTTTATTACAGGGTGGCTGCAAAAGCGGAAGCTTCGAAGCCAGCTGCCGCGAAACCGGAGTCCAAGAAGAAGAAAAAGGCGCGTAAGGTGGCGAGCGATGATGACGAGGACGAATAGTACTAGCGCCAGTATGCTGTATCTCTATCCCGTATATCTTCGCCTGTACAACGAGTCTAATTCTATCATTCGGTTGTTGATACAACTTGAGCATTTGAATAAGTTCGCATTACTTTTTAGTCTGTTGTTTAGCGGCCTCCAGACCCTCCTCCCTCCATTCCATCGATTCCCATGCATCGTACTCTTCGCGGTTGTCTATCCACCTGAACACGCCGATTAGCATATGCAATCGAAGAGGCAGAATTCCATACCTTTCTTGTATGTCTTGAATGCTGTGTCCCGGTATTGCGCCCATAGCGGAGGAGAAAACAGCGTCCTGATTTGGTCGCGCAGTCCCGGTTGGTTGACCGTCCTTTTCCCCGGAACCTGGTTTGGGGACAAAAATGTAGCCGAGTACCCGATCGATTGTTCGCATAAGGTGCAACATTGAACTCTTATCCTGCAGTATTATAAGCGGCCTAATCCCAGGCTAACGGATAGGAAAAACCGACCTCTACTGCCAGAGTCTCAAATGCGACGAGGCCAAAGTCTTCTACCAAGCCGCAAATCGCTTCGTTTAATGCTGAGAATCGTGGATGCGAGGTAGACAGGAGATTATGGAGATAGGACAAGTCCTGGACCTCGGTATAAAAGTCAAGATTGAAGTCTGGGTATGGTAGATTAGTACGAGTACGGACCGGCTCAGATACGCTACCCACCAAGATCACCGTACCTCGATAGTAAGTCAAGTTTTGACAGAACATTCACGTGAGGTAGACCCATATGCAGCATCGTTCTCAGCGATAACAGTAGCACTGAGACATATTTCGCAGCGTCTGTGACATAGTACGCGTCACACAAGTGTACAGCGGCCAGCTAGACTACACCAAGTCCATGAGTTACACCGATAATCAATGAACACAAAACACACAAGTACGCACCCGAAACCCAATTTTCTCCAATTTCCCGATAATGTTCTTCAAACTCATATGATCGGAGCTGAGCTCTACCTGTCCGGGAACGTCAAATACCACGTAGGCGTCTCCCGCCAAAAGTCCGGCCGCACGAAGTTGTTCTTCGAGCCAATCGAAATTTGCTTCAAGATATTCCATGCAGTAGAGCATTCCGCCGTTTGGACCTAAACCATGCTCTTCCATAGCGTCCTGGAGGGAAATTAAAGAGGCGATGTCGATTGTGCACTTGTACGGCACAGAGTCATTGGCGGGATCAAGATTAACAACTGCGATCGGGCGTTCGAGTGCTTCCAAGAGCTGGGCGAGGTAAGTATGTGAGGCGTTTCCTAAAAAAAAAAAAGCCGTACTTGCTGCTTTCCAAAGGCATATGTAGATTTACCACTACCTGGCGACCCTATGATAATCTCTCCAAATGGCATCTCAAACTTAAGCTTAGGGAGCGGTTATGTTTGGACTTCGTGGTAGTTAACCAAAGGCCACAAACCGGCTCAAGTCTCACGAATTAGCGCCATAAATTTGGAAACGGTGCTTTTCCGTAACAGGCGCTAGCTCGTTTTCAAAAGAAAAGCGACCCAATGCCAAAGCATATTTTGACAAAAAGAGGCACATGCAAACCGAAAGACACATTGACATGATGGTGCGGAGATGGTACAAGAGAAGGCACTCTCCACTTGAGAGAATAGCGAGAGCTGAAATTGAGTCACATGAACAAGAATACACACGTATCTTGGGGTGACACACACCTATGGCTACAGAACAAGTGCATGCGATATCAATATAACTTTTGGATCGGAAGCGGCACGCTCCGTACCACTGACCTTGCTTCCGCTGAGGATTCGCTGTTTGCGAACCTGACCTAATAACCTTAAATACCTCAGCACTACTCTTCAGGCTCGAGTCGGACTCGTGCGGGCTAACACACAGCATGTAGCTACAGTACTAGTTTCAAACCGAGACCATAAATAAGGCTCCTAGACTCGGCCACTAGATACGACCTATCCAGATATCGAATGACATAGGCAAATGATTACTTTGGACAGCTGTATGAATGAAACAAAAGCTATTCGAAAGGTCATAAAGCTCTCGCTGCCTGGTTGGCTAGAGCACAACCGATATTCAGATTATTCTCCACGCTCGACTCCTGGACAAGCCGCGCAGAAACTCCCGCATGGGCACTGACCCCATCCAGGGTGCAGTGCAAAGTTATATTGTAAATGAGTTTCCGTTCGTGTTAAAATGGGTAAGTCCTGCTACGAGCGACAGGAATCACGACTACATTGCGACCAGCGCTCTGATGTGTGCTGGAGTTGGGATCCAGCAAGCCTGTTACATACCACTTGGGTAAGTTTAAGCTCAATTGACCCACCAACCAACAATCAGAGCCGCAAGCTGACTGTCCCGTGCTCGGCATAGTAAAAGCGCCATTAGTAAATGGAACACAACCGTAACCCATGTATATGCGCAGCATTACTAGTCGAATAGAATCAGCCGTTCGCCTATGGGATTTTGGCTGAGCCATCCATTAACCTGCGGACAGTTAGATATGAAAACGTGCCGTTGGGCGCAAGACGTTCAAAGATTAGTCCTACAGCTCCGTCAACTAAGTATACAATTTTTTCCACCATGAGACTCTTATAGCTCTCTATGCTATATGCGCTAGTTCTGCAGCCATAGATGCACATCATCTCTGATGCATGATGCAAATTTAAGATGCGTATGTTTAGACAAGCTTCCTTGGCTCAGTTGGTAGAGCGTTGGTCTCATATCTTGATATGAGTGATCTTATGATTACGTAATCCATACTATCCAAAGGTCGTGAGTTCGAGCCTCACAGGGAGCAGCCTTTTTTGGCCTCTCTCCTGCACTTTGTTTCATGCTTTTATCATAGAAACTCACTGAGATATGAGCTGTTCTTTCTATAAGCTCAGGGAGCACTCAGTGCTTAACTTGTTTCATTAACATCTTCTCATGTGTTTATCTAGTTTCTGAGCTCTCATTTATGTTTGATAGCTTGGGATCCACATGCCTCCAAGTGCCTTTACTATGTTGCAGCACCTCTCATCCATGAGCAGGTGGTTTTGTGGAAAGTGATGCTTGGGGGGGGATGGGTATATGCTAGTGGTTTTGTGTGGATATCTAGCCATATTTGCCCAATGGAGCTGTGTCAACTCTGTATCAGCTCTGTGCCAAGTCTGAGTCTGTTGAAAAAAGTGGATATATGTGTGGAATTGCACTGCTTAGCACTATATGTGCATATATCCACTTTCCACCTGGTTTGAACTCACCACACAGGTTCAGTGCAAAAATACATAAGAGCTCCTATACAAGATCACCATTAGATGCACACATTAAGAGTGAGCACATACAGCTTCACCGGCTCCGCTATATGTGCAATACTGAGCAGGGACAACGCTGGTGCGGCGCGCCGGTCACGTGGCACGTGCGGCGACGCGTTCGATTCGCACTTGACCACGATTATATCGTGTCGGCGCCCGACGTCGTGCGTCGCATTTGCCTCCTGTCCGCCATCCACTTCGACATGCCCGGTTGGCTTGCATAGACGAGCCCTCCCAACTCGCGAGTCACACTCGCGGTTTGGGAGATCCGACCACGTTCGCGCCGCCTCGGCGGCGCTTGCGTCCCCCAACCCTGCCAGCGTCTAAGCCGACCAACGGGGCGTGCCAAAGGTTACGCGAGCGACGGCGCCCAGCTCAGTGGGGTGAATTTTAGGATTAAGTTTCAATTTGGCTAAATCTATCTGGATTTGTCTACATTGCATATATTAGGGTGAATTAGGGGATTTAGCCCCTCAATCCAGATACCCCTGAATTCATACCTGGCACGCACCAGTGGGCTTAGGGAAGCCATTGGTACAGCTTTAGACTCACTTTTAAACTTCTAAATCCACCCAAAGTTTATCTGAATTTATCTCAAAGATGGGGGGGGGGACATTGAACCTTACATTTCTTTAATTCACCTCAATTCACTTAAGCTGACCTTAACTTGTATACCATGTTTTCCCTGATGGTCAGCTCTAGGAATAAGCAAAAGCTAACCTAGATAAGGGGAAACAAGCCGGCAATGCGGTTGAGGGGGATAGAGGGGCTATCATTGACAGCCATGTTATATAGTAAACAATTGCAATAGTGTTGTGGAACGTTCCGGTCCGGCCCGACTCCTGGCCCCTGAGCCCCTATTCGGGGTCGTATTTAGTCTTGTTCGTGCCCCTGTGACGCTATCTAGTCGTTTCCTCTTTCTTCTCACCGCGCGCATTCGAGTCCGACGCGCTTACCTCGCTACACACAGGTCTGGAACAAGTTGGGGTTAGAGTCAAGTTAAAGGAGGTGATAGTAGTCGAGCACTTTAGCAATATCTCAAGTTGACCCCCATTGCCCCTCACCCTTGCCCCACAAACATGTTTGCCGAGCATTAACGTCGGACTGGCATTGCCTCTGGCAGCCGTCAAACACCTTATTGCCCCACTAGCCGGCTCAATAAACAAGCAAAACCAAGCTATGCCTTTTATTTTTCGACCTCGAATGCATACATTGGTAAACTCTATCCTCGCCGCGTCCTAATCATTCCTATCCTTTGACATCAACCCCTCTCGCTCCCCTCTTCTTCTCTCCTTATCATCGTCATCATCTTCGTCTCCGATCTCGAACACAACCTCGTCCTGCCTCAACGCTTCCCTGCCCCCTATGCCTCCGGCCAAATTCTCCTGGCTCGGCGGCGCCATTGCACCGCGCCGTTGCATCGATTCGAGATCATAGTCCTCGGCGTCGTCGTCCTGCGCGAGCTCTTCGGACATGGCAAGGCGTCGATTGTTGCCCGTTGGGCGCCAGAG
>WSTH01001266.1:0-10514 GCA_019616345.1 Ceratobasidium sp. 395
TAAATACGGTGAACGTGGTAAATCAGTAAACTCGGTGAATGGGGTAAATTTAGTCAATTTAGTCAATTTAGGAATTCAGACATGTGGGATGAAATAGAATGGCGCCCTACAGCCGTAAACAGTCGCGCCAACAATGTGTAAGGGTTAGTATAGATGTCACACAAATACACCTGGAACGCGGTACATCGTGCGGAACATCGGCAAGAAAACGGCAAACCCTGACAAAAAACAACAATCACACGACATTGAGAAAGCATGAACAGAGGCGACGTGGGCGTACATGGCAGGCAATGGTGAAACAAGGAACAGATAGAAAAAAGAGACAGGAAAAAAAGAACTAGTAGAAGTGGAAACCGAGCACGGACAACAATGAAAGATGATGCGAGGGCGGTACAAAGCTCAGAATGTCCTGCAAGATGTGTAAAAAATAGGTGTTAACAACGCTTGTGAGGGTTACGGTGATGTGGACACTTACCAAAAACAAGCACGACAAACAGCTGAGGTCAGAACGGGGTGAGGCAAAGACGATCCAGGACGGTACAGAGGTGACAGCCGCTGCGCCACGGTCGACACAGGTGGGGAGCACGTTGTGCTCACTGAAGGTGGGAACACGTCATGGCAAGCGTCCTTTGTGTGCAGACCTGGAGACGCGATGGAATGTACAGACACAGTACAAGGCCGAGCTAGAAACCCAGGCTGACCTGCAGACGGGCCCTAATAGGAAGACAGGCCAATCAGTGCGTCTACAGCACCACCAGCATCATAGTCCTCATCGATGACCCCATGAGGAGGTTCCCATCATGGGGCTTGGCATAGTGTGCGTCCGAGCAGATCCGTTTGAACCAGACGCAGAGCGAGCATGATTGGCCGCACTACCAGGTGCAAGTGGAGGCGGGAGCGAGCCCGACTTGCCAAGCGTGACCTTGAACGTCAAATGTTGCTGAGACTTCAAACCTGCACCACCGGGCTCCGGTGCAATACGTCTGCCATGTCTGACACCGCTGGCACCAACTGATGTGATGCACACCGACGGTACCCCATCAATGTGTGTCACGTGATGCACAACAATGGTACCCCATCGGTGTGCCGGGGAGCCCGAGTCATATGGCACCAAGCGGCTTTCAGAGCGGGCTTGAGCCCTGGGGAACGCAATGTTCTAGCCGGAGTAGGATGCGGGCTTTGGGTAACGTTGAGTGTTAGAAGTGTACGCGAGGATTAAGGTGACGTGGGTACTTACCGGAGCTCAAGCCTCAGTCTCCACGTGGTGCTGCCAATAGCGAATGAGTTGGAAAGTGAAGTGATTATAATAATGGTTCAGGAAGAAGTGGCGTGTGTTGTTGAGGAGGTCAGAGCGAAAGTCAAGGCCGACGTTGTGTGGGATATGGCGAAACTGGGGTGCCAGGTGGCACACAAATGTGAGGTCCTGTTGGTGTTACAAGCCTGTAGCATCGATGCCCGGATTGCAGCGCACATCAATGATCACATGACCTCAGGGTCCACAACATCAATGGGCGCTCTCGGCCGCTTATCCGAGATTTTCGGCTACAGTTCCTTTGTTACACTCTTTCCTTTCTGGGACAATGTTTCACATGTTTCCTTTATAGATGCTTCTGTACTTCTGTGTATCTTTGTACATGTTGGATACTTTGTCTTAGATAGTTCTTTTGTTGTCATATCTGTATATATGCGCTACTGGATAGTACTTCAATACAGATCTCGTTTTATCCCTTACACTAGTGTGATAAGTGCTGCGCATATACTCAACATTCCAACAGGTTATGAGCCCCGCTTTGCTCTAACTTGATCATACTAGTTTTATTATTGCTCATTTCAACTACTCGTACCACTATGACGCTCTACTAGTCAACTACTATGGCTGGCTCTCAATCTGGCAATGCATCCACCCAAACACCTCCTGTGGTCAACACTTCTGTTGCCATTGGAAGCTCTGGAGGGGGATATCGGGTTCCGGTACTAGCTGGAACTTCCAATTGGCGGACTTGGAAAGTGCGCATGGAGGACCTACTTGGAGAGATGGAGGTTTGGGATGTAGTTAGTGGGGATGATGCTGAACCGTCGTCAAGGACAGACACGGTTGGGAAGGCTTGGGTGAAGAAGGACAAGAAGGCGCTAGGTATTATCCGGCGATGCGTCAACGATCAGATCCTCTTGCATGTTCTAGCCTCTACAAGTTCTAAGCAGGCCTGGGACACTCTAGTCAACACTTATCAGGTCTCAGACCTTGTCTCACTTGTTGACTTGTGCCGACAACTCTTCTGGGCCAAAATGGAGGAAGGTACCACCATCAACGAGCACATCCGTCTCCTACGGTCCATGTATGACCAATTGTGTGTGATCAACGACGACCTATCCAACGACTTTGACTGGGCACTTTGCCTCATTTCCTCACTCCCCTCTAGTTGGAACACCTTTGTCCAGACCCTCACTCCTGTGTTCAACTACAAGAAAAAGGATGAGTGGCCTCAACTTGCCGAAAACGTCACTTGGGCTGTTATCGCTGAGGGACAACTTTGGTCACATGAGGAGAAGGTGGAGAATGGACTCTATGCGTCTGGTCGAGGAGGAAAAGCACCGGCTGGGAAGCAAGGTGGCTCAGGGTCTCGGAAGGAGGAGCAGAAGATGAAGGGGAAGTGCCGTTATTGCAAGAAGGATGGTCACTGGGAGAACGGGTGTCGGAAGAAGAAGAAGGATCAGGAAGAGAAGAAGGAGTCGGCCAACATCGCTGAAACCCCTACACCGGCAGACGACGACTCTGGGTGAGTCTATACTTTTTTGGCCAAAACCTCGACGGCTGGAAAATCTCGCACATGGGTGGTTTCGAGCGACGACATGCCAAAAGTCAAAATATCGATGGCCACGTTTTTCTGCCCATCGGTTACTTACGACTCCGCATTCATGGCTGAAGCATCGATGGCCGAAACGACTCGCGCATTGATGGTGTCCCATTCCGACTGGATTGCTGACACGGGAGCCGAGTCGCACATCATTGGCAATCGTTCCCTCTTCCACACCTATACCCGGTCCAACACGCGCGTCGGAGGAATTGGGGGTGATGTTCCCATTGCCGGTCGAGGTACTGTCAAGGTTCTTATCCGCAACGGCAACAAGACAAACACCCTTATCCTCACCAACTGCGCTCACGTCCCATCTTTCTCTGGCAACCTTCTGTCGATTAGTTACATCGACGCTACTGGCAAAGGTTGGGCGAAGTTTAAAAACAGCAAGGCGACCCTCTATTCAATGGACGATAAGATTTTAGGAGTAGGACTGGATATGGGCCGTGGAGTGCGGGGTTGGCTGTATCGGATGGACATGGAAGTGATTCCACCTCCGGTTGCACAGGTACATGCAGCTTTCAGCAATGTGGGTAGAAGGACATGGGAGGATTGGCACCGGGTGTTAGGTCACATCAACCAACGATCACTCAAGCACATGGTGGATAAGCAGCTTGTTACGGGCATGCAGGTTCAGGAGGACTCGCCAATGGATTATTTTTGCAAAGCTTGCGTTCAGGGTATGCAACGCGTTGCTCCCTTCCCGAAGGAGTCCAAGTCCAAATACGAGGCCATCGGCGATCTTGTTGTCACGGACGTCTGGGGACCGGCTCGCGTTACGTCTTTACAGGGGAATAAGTACTACGTCTCCTTCACGGACATGTACTCTCGGTTCACCTGGGTCGGGTTCATGAAGTCTACCTCTGAGACGATTGACCACTACAAGGCGTTCGAAGCTCACGTCAAAACCCAGCACGGCAAGACTCTCAGGGGCGTTCGCTCCGACAACGGCACAGAGTTTGTCAATAAAGCCCTCAAAGCCCACGCTGCCGCTCAGGGAACGATCCTTGAAGGAACCGCCCCCCACTTGTCTTCTCAGAACGGTGTTGCTGAACGCCTTAACCTTACCCTCGCCGGTCATGCCCGCGCTGCCCTCGCTCAGTATCAGCTTCCACGGTTCCTCTGGCAGGAAGCCGTCGCTCATCTCACGTTCCTCAAGAATTGATCCCCGACTTGTCCGCTCAAGGGTGTCACCCCTCACAAGCTCTTTACTGGCAACAAGCCTCACATTGCTCACTTCTATGAGTTTGGCTCTGAGTGCTGGGTACTGGATCAGGGAGGACAGATTAGCAAGCTGGACCCGAAGTCCCGGAAATATTGTTTTATGGGATTTGCAGAAAACTCGTGCGCCTGGCGCTACTTCAAGCCTGAAACACGGCAGATCCTCAAATCCCGCAACGTGGTTTTCCCTTCGCCCCAACGTCCAATTTCAGGGGGAGATGACGCGGATTACCTCGAGCTACAGCCAGCGACTTCTCCTGCTGAGGGGGAGAAAGAGGCTAAACAGCAGAAAAAGTCGTCAAAACCCGAACCTGGAGTCTTCACTCCTCCGCCAAATGCACTCGCACCTCACCCGATGGGCGATTCAAAGCGGCCGTCGATGTTTCCACTCGGCGGATCTCAACAACCGCTGGACGAAATCGCTCGATCTAAAGTGCAGCAACCATCGATAGGCGATCCACAGCGGCCATCGATGGGTACAGGTTCAACAGGCATCCAAGTCACTGGGCCGGAGATATCTTCTCGACTCTTTGGACAACCAATCGGCGGACTAGGTCGGCCATCAACAATGATGTTACCTAAGCTAGAGACACGCTCACTCTCACTGCCTGGCTCTTGACTCCCCACTCCCATTGGCTCACTGTCCATGTCAGGGATTCCACTACCCTCAGATAATCGACGTGCGCTCCGATCTGGCCATCGGCCAAACTACGCGCAACTTCACAACACTGGGAAGGATTCCAAAGACAATGATACCTCCTATCCCAAGTATGGCAAGCCTGTCAACTTAGCCATGACCAACGATGAGGAGCTCATATCACTGGACGATGAATGGAGGGAGTACGCCTACGCAGCCATTGCCGCCAAGGAAGATGACAACCACCCTTCCTATGCGCAAACACTGACAAGCTGGGACGCTGATGAGTGGTCTCGAGCGCGCGATGAGGAGATTAGCAACCTGGAACACATGAAGACCTTTGAGTTGGTCAAGTTGCCAGATGATCGCAAACCTCTCAAGTGCAGCTGGGTGAAGGTCTCGAAGCGGAATGCTGATGGGGTAGCGGTGCGACACAGGGCTAGACTGGTTATCAAGGGCTATGGACAACGCTATGGGATTGACTACTCTGAGGTCTTTGCTCATGTGCTTAGGTCTGACTCTTGGTGTCTACTGGTGGCTCTAGCGGCTAGGCATGACTGGGATCTCCATCAACTTGACGTGGTCGGAGCTTTCCTCAACGGGCACATTGAAGAGGAGGTCTATATGGATCAGATCCCTGGCTATGAGGACGGCACTAACTGGGTACTGCGGGTACACGGGTCTCTCTACGGTCTGAAACAAGCACCTCGCGTCTGGCTCATTGCTCTGGCTAAGAAACTTTCCGACGTTGGCTATACACAGCTCAAGTCCCAACCTTCTGTTTTTGTCCGTCGTGATAAATCTGGTCGACTTGCTATACTGGCTATCTATGTCAATGATATTGCTGTTTTCACTACAAAGGGCTATGTGACTGAGATAAACGCTGAGCTTATGACTTTGTTCAAAATGCGAGATATGGGCAAACTAGGACACTTCTTGGGATATCGAGTGACATGGAATCGAGCTGCGCATACAATCACCATTTCAATGGACACCTACACTAGCAACAAGGTGGCCAGTGCTGGGCTTGCTGATGCTAAGCCAAACTCGATCCCTCTGCCTGGGGGTACTCAGTTCCAACGCTATGAAGGTCCCCCAATTGACTTCCCCTACTCTCAGCATATCGGTTCTCTTTTGTTCTCTGCCCTCGCTGTGCGGCCTGACACGGCCTTCGCTGTTCAACACCTGTCGCAATTTAGCGCCAGCCCCGGTCCTCAACACATCTCTGGTATCAAGTCACTCTATCGCTATCTGAAGGGTACAGCCACTCATGGCATAACCTACCACGGCTCTGATGACTCTATTGCAAGGCATTGAGCACTATACAATTACGCTGCTCCGACGCGATTTCTGTTCAACTCACTTGTTTCAGCTCGTCTAAAGCTTGTTGGGATCATCTTGACTCCCTCTACACATCCTCGTCACTCCTAGGCCTCTTGTCCGCCCAAAATCGCTTCTATCACATGGTAATGCAAGACAATCAATCGCTTGAAGATCATATGCGCAAACTGTGCATTGCGATGGACGAACTCACCGTACTTGAAGAAGACTTGAGCGAGCTTGATGATGCGCTCCAAGTCGTTGGTTTACTGCCCGTTGCTTGGCAATTGTTCATTGGCACCATTTCTTGGCGCGTAGACTGATCCGATGCTACCAAACGCGACGCCTATGCTATGGACTTGTTAGCTCGGTTAATGGACGAAGAACGCTGCCGCCAGGGCGGCATGAATGGCACCAGCGTTACCTTATACGCCAAATTGTCCGCCAATCTCCCCCATAGCCCCAATGTCAAATGCCATAACTGCAAACGAAAGGGTCATATCAAGGCAGATTGCCGATCCGAAGGGGGAGGGGCTTACAACCGCGGAAACCGTCAGAAATGCGGAGGGCGAGGAAGGAAGAAGAATGATAGCGCCAACACTGCTGAAGAAATGGCATGCGTAGCTCACCCGCCAACTGTCCATACCGGCGCCTAGCTCCTTGACAGCGTGACAACCTCGTACTGTTGGTGTTACAAGCCTGTAGCACCATCACCGATGCCCGGATCGCTTCGCGCATCGATGATCACATGACCTCAGGGTCCATAACATCGATGGGCGCTCTCGGCCGCTTATCGGAGATTTTCGCCTACAGTTCCTTTGTCACATCACTTTCCTTTCTTGGACAATTTTCCTATGTTTCTGTTGTCGCTTCTATATGCTGCTTCTATGCTTCTCTGTTACATCTTTGTGCTACATAACGACTTCTGTGTTTCTTTGTTACACTTAGTTACTTTGTGATACTTAGATACCTTTGTTGTCATATCTGTATATATGTGCTACTGGATAGTACTTCAATACAGATCTCGTTTTATCCCTTACACTAGTGTGATAAGTGCTGCGCATATACTCAACATTCCAACACGCACATAGTCCGTGACCACGCCGATTTTTCGTCCTATACTGCCCAGCCGTCTACTGTGAGCGGTATTGGTGGTGGTGCAACAATTGCTGGACGTGGAGATGTTGTTGTAACGATGATGGGAGCAGGAGGCAAGCGCACGACAATGCGCCTGAAGGACGCCATGCATGTACCAAGTGCACTGCATAATCTGGTATTCCTTGGCAGGGTAACCAATGCTGGCATGACGCTACAAGCTGCAGGCAATATACTCGAGATCTGTACCTCAGCGGGGGTGCAAATTGGGAAAGGAGTGAAGATACGCATTGGGGGGCAAGGGAGCTTCATCGCAAAAACCGCCTGAGTCTCAGGAGTCCTCAATAGGATGTTTCAGTCGGTTCAGACTGTTCAGGCAAACGTGCCTATGCATAGTCCTGTTGAGTACTCGATAGTGGCGGGCACCAACATAAACAAGTAAAAACAGAGGACATATTGGAAACGCACCGTTATTTTTTTGTCCCAGCCACACCATTCAACTCTACGACCAAAATCACCCCGGGAGATGACGGCCGCAAAGTGTTCTGGCCCAAACTGCGGTGAAAACACATGCGTAGCGACGTTCTGGGCGAATCACGTGACCATATGCGCTCCCAATCCACCATCCATTCTTTGTTGTTACCTGTTTGGGTTGATGCTGAACTGTTATTGAGTACTCAATAGGACTATGCATAGGCACGTTTGCCTGAACAGTCTGAACCGGCTAAAACGTCCTATTGAGACTCAGGTCGTTTTTGTGATGTTATATCCCATTGCGCTATCCGTCCAGCGCAGTAACGAGTCCGCAACAGACACTGCCCTGGTAGCAAGGACTTGGGTCGAGTGGCATCAGGCGTTAGGACATGCATTGATCGAGTCGCTGCGAGTAATGGCAAAGGAGGGAATGGTCGAAGGGATGCAAGTGAAGGGCCCGCTGCCGCGTGAGCACTTCTGCAAGCCATGCATGCAAGGGAAGCATAAGGTCACACCTTTTCCGCTCGCATTGGACACCAAAGTCAAGAAGATTGGCGATGGAGTGGGGGTGGCTGTGCCTCCGTGTATACACCCGGGTCATGTCCGGTCCTTGTCCCTTGTCCCTTGCTACCACGGACTATACTACTGGGTTTCCCCCTCCCCCTCTCCACCTGGTGACAAGTGTGGCTCGACGCCTTTCGTGTCCTTTGCCGCTTTGGTTACATTTTTATACGCTTTATTGGCGTTTTCCGACGCGACTTACGCGACTCCTACGGTTCCCAGCTGCGCACAGCCACCCCAGTGGCCCCCTCACGCCTTTTTGCTTGATATTCGCGCGTCCAACCCACGTACAGCGCTCGCAACGCGCACCAAACGCTTATCCCGCCTCAGACGAGCAGAACGACGCTTCAACGACAAATTTTTGATTCAGTTTCTACTTAATAACGTCATATTTCTTGAGTCTCATCAATTCCTCTCCCGGTCGCACTCGACGCGCATCCAACATCCAAATACCACGTCAAACGTCCACCTTTTGGGCTCGTTTGATACCGCTCGCTCTTGCGTGTCAAACAGTTCTCACTGCGCTGCGCCTAGCAGCCTGTGTCGCGCGTACCATCGATTCTCGTTCGGCGGCTCAAACTTCATTTTTTATCGTTTATAGCCCGGTTTAATCATTAAATTCTCCATCAGTCGTCTGGTGCAGGTGCTCAATCGAAAGCTCTTATTTACCACTATCGAACGAGTGCTTAAATCTGTCCAACCGCTTTGCGCTCGTGGAGATTGTTCGACTTCTGACTTGGATCATCTAACCTCAACCCTTATTAGACTTGGACCAGGTTTTATTTTTTAACTCGCTCGATTTTCCATCTTTCGTCACGTTCACCTGTCGTTCGACTCCTCTCGTCCTCGCGCATCCGATAGCACCGTTTGTGGTGGCCAATTCCGTCTCTTTGGTCGCCACCATCGCACTCGCCCGCCATCCTCGCCCAACTCGCTCAACTTCTGCGCTCGGCCGTGTCTGGTTTTTTACTCGCTCGTTTCGCCACCGTTCTTCGCCGTCCGCATATCATTCGAATCGTCCCGCCTGTGCGCCTCTAACTACACCGGTTGTGCCTCGATCCGCCCGCTCCTGGTCTCGTTGTCGTTGCCATTCCAGCCATGCCCTGCACAGATCCCGACGATCAACGCGACGCTCGTGAATTCGAGCGCTCCTTGCGCGAAGACGTGCTTGTCGGTCGCGTGGATCCCGTTCAGCTTGCCTGGTTTGTGGCGCTGCCCAAGCGTGTTCGACGAAGCCTCAAGTTGATTGTCGAGGCTGCCAAACGTAACAAGGCCCAACTTGAGCGCTGCTCCAAGGATAAGGCGCCTGGTGAGCGGGGGGGACCGCAGCTTACGCTGCCAACGCAGCCATCGCTCTCGGGCATCGAGCACAACCCATGGGCTGAGCCCAACCCGTGGGCCGAGCCCTGCACGCCAACGTGCCGCGACGACCCTTCGATTACGACCGTGCGCTGCGCAAAACCGCCTCTACTCCAGCCGCGCGATCTCTCGTGTCTAACGAGTGGTGGGAGCGCCTGGGCCGGCATTGGACGACGCAAAAAGCGCTGCCGAGCGTTTTGTGCGATCGGTCGTGCGTACGTGCGCCATCAGTCGATCTCCTCGCCCTCGCCTGCTCCCGTTTTTGCAGTCGACACGCCCGCACACCCATATACTCGCCCTGTCACCCCGCCTGGTCTGCGAGAGTCGCTGTACAACTGCGTCGGACTCATTCCAACTGCTAACGGGCCCGCCACATACGGTTTGAACACGCCGGCTGCATCCCAAGCACGTCAACTCCCTGCCGTTCTCCCGCCGTTCGAGCAACTCGTGCTCCAGCCGGGTGAGCTTGTGGTGTATGATAGGCGAGTGAACGCTCGATTCGCCTACGTCATCGCTCGGGGACGGCAAGCAATGGGGTGTCAGAGTAGGCAGCTGCTTCGGGATGCTGCGGTTGTCGTCGTAAATGCAGGGTGTATTGTGCCCGGGATGCTAGGTCAGCTGGCATCGGTGCTTTATCCAGATGGGATGGGTGATTTGACCTTAGGGGCCGAGCCACATATAGCTTTGCTTTATTTCTGTTGGGGTTGGTACGAGTTGATGACTTAGGGACGATTTTCTTCTCTTTTTTTTCCTTCTTCTTTTTCTTTCTTTTTCTTCTTTTTTTGTTTGCTTTGTCTGTTCTTTCTTCTTACGATAGGGCAGTTGTGTGCTAGCTGCCCAGTCGAGGACGACTGGCTCTCCTTTTAAAGGGGGGGCACCTGGAGTGGGGGTGGCTGTGCCTCCGTGTATACACCCGGGTCATGTCCGGTCCTTGTCCCTTGTCCCTTGCTACCACGGACTATACTACTGGGTTTCCCCCTCCCCCTCTCCAG
>WSTH01001267.1:0-13667 GCA_019616345.1 Ceratobasidium sp. 395
TCGACCGTGATCGTATCACCATCCTCAACGAGCGCAATTGGACCGCCCAGATGTGCCTCAGGTGTGACATGACCTGAGTGTTAGGTAAGTAAACACGCAGCGAGGAGTGGGTATATGCGGTGGCTCAATTGAACCACTACCAACCGATGATGAAACCTCTCGAGGCCCCTGAGAATCGGCCGTCAGTGATCAAGCAAGTTGAATTTCCAAGTCCCGCGCCCATGATGGCACCAGTAGGTCCTATGCAAATGGTACGGATCGGTACTTCTGAATGATAATGCCACAGGTTATACATACCCAGCATCTAGCCACGCGAAATCAGCAATTGAACTACGTGCAATATAACGATCACACACTAACCTCTGGCATTCCGGGGCTTCCCTTTGGGCCTTGATACCTAAAAATAACTACTTGTCCAGCTTTTATTTCACCCTTTTCTAGAGCCGGATAAAAGTCTGCCTCGCTGAATGCGAGGGGCGAGTTGAGGCTAAACATGTACAAATATCAAAGAATGCACTCACACGTCGAAGCATTTAGCCACTCCCTAGAATATTTTGGTAAGTTTTCATTGTTGAATTTCGTAGCTAGTAACTCCTGGCTCACTTCGAAGAATAGTCCCTCTTTCCCTGTCAATTTCGCCACTGCCGACCCAGGGGCCAAATTTCCCCTCAAAACAGTCAAGTGGCCTGTCTTTTTGATAGGTCGCTCGAGGGGCATTACTACCTGCTGCGCGCCCTCTCCAAACGCCAGCTCATCCACATCTTCCAGATTCTCGGCAAGCGTCCGCCCGGTAACCGTCATCTGCGATCCGTCGATGAGGTCTGTATGATTGAGAAGATATTTGACGAGCGCAGGGATGCCGCCCGCCCGGTGAAGATCTTCCATGACGTATTTTCCCGAGGGCTTAAGGTCTGCAAGGTAGGGGGTACGGTCGGAGATGGTTTGGAAGTCATCGATGGTGAGCGGGATGTCGCCAGAGCGAGCGATAGCAAGCAGGTGCAGGACCTGTTGGGGAAATCGTGTAAGCTTCGAGAAAGTTTCTCCTGCGACACTATATTGACCGCATTAGTAGATCCCCCGATGACGTTTACAACAGTTATTGCGTTCTCCAGTGACTTTCTCGTGACAATATCCCTATTTTCATCTTATGACTCTCTGCACATGGTCGCATAAACGATCATCACATACCTCGGCTTAATATCCTTTGCCAACAAGTTCTTTAAATATTTTGCAGCGCGGTAGCATTCCTGCGCCTTCTCTGTAAATTTATTCTGTCAGCCATCATAGCACCATTATCAAAAGATACTGCGCACCAGGATAGACGGCGGGAATGGAAGCGGAGTAGGGTAGACTCATTCCCAAGACTTCCAAAACCGAGCTCATCGTGTTAGCCGTGTACCTGTACCACTATGTTTAGTCCTGGCCCAGAAACAAACCGGTGCGAACTCACATGCCACCACAAGCTCCCGCTCCAGGACACGCGTGCCGCACAACGTCAAACCGCTCCTCCTCGGATATCTTTCCTGTCTTCCACGCTCCGAAGCTCTCGAATGCGTCCGCGATATTCACTGTGCCACCCTTCTTAAATCCAAGGGCAGGGCAATCGACGTGTCGGATTCCAGCTTGGATTGTCCCACCTAGCATGTTTAATGATTAGCACTAAGGTATAATTTCCGAACTGAGATTTGTTAAGATAGACGAACCGTAAACCAAAATAGTTGGCCTGTTGTGCCGGAGCGCGGCCATCAGGCAACCTGGCACTATATTCGGAACCATATTAGCACAGGTCCTCGATAGGAAGATACTACCTCACTATTTTTGTCACATCCAGGAAGCGAAATGTTTCCGTCGTAGTGTTGAGCCTGTTTTGCGTGAGTTGAGAGCTAATGTAGCGTTAATTCTCGGAAGACAAACCATTGTCACCTAGGCATAGCGAACAAACTCAGTAAGGCGTCTGAAACGCATTGTAATTACTAACCGCTTCGATCGAGTCAGCAATGAGATCACGACTAGGCAAACTCTGCAGGCAGATAAGAATATGTTCGATGCAATTCCGAAACCAAGCAGAAAGAACATACATAACGCATTCCCTCGGTGGCCATGGTCATTCCGTCGCTGCCCGAGGAGGGGCCTATCAGCCGATCTCATCAATACATAGAGTACTCACCTAACTCCAATAGTACTAAACAAAAACCCGTTGATGTTTTCCGCCTCACATCCTTCCTTGACCTTTTTCGCAAGTTCAAGCTACAGGGTGTTATGAGTACTTGGATCTACGAGTGGAAGAGACAAACAAACTAAGTGTGCGTTACACGGATTTCCTAAAAGAGGACATTGTTCGTTAATAGCTCAACATAGGCTCGAGGGAATAGCCTTAACGTACCCTCCCACCACACGGGACTGATCCCAACTTGCGGATTGGTGATATTTTGTTCCGTCAACCCAACAGCATAGACTGCCGAGTAGTGAGAAAACGCTAGTTTGGATAATAATGTCATTCGACTCACGCATCGCTTGAGAACCTCCTTGGGCCTTTGTGAAACAAAGATTTAGTCTAGTGCTTTGAGCCACAAAAAAATGTCGTACTGGATTTTCAGTAAGCTGACTCGATATCTTGTTCAACTTCCCATCCGCTTGAGTTGGCGACGATCGCCGGTTTGAGTGACTGCACAAAGATAGAAAATAAGCTGTAAACCAGGGCAACTCTTTCGACAAACGCACATTTTTACATCTCCCGTAGACATGGTAGCTTTGATACGGCTCGAGGACAGTTAGCCTGAGTATCGTTGGGTCGAGTCACATAGGATCCTTTATACTTGATTTGCATCCCGGGGGGTTCTAAAACTGGGGAAACCGCCGGTGGACGCAGATCATATGACGCGATATGTCATGGTCGAAGATGATGAAGTTGCAAGCTGACCACTCGGATACGAGCCATTAATCATTGCGTCACATTTCTCATTGAGAATCTCGATGAGGTACGGCAAGCGTCCCGGGCTTCATTCTGAATCTGAGTGATCAACCAGTCAAGGTTAACTGACCGTGGGAAAAGACAAGCTGACAGCCCGGTGACGTAAGCTTGATCACCCGGTGTCAGGGACAATAGGTGCTATAAAGTACCACCCAGCCACCGCAAGAGTACTCAAGTCCAGCTCAGCATGATCGACCCACTGCACTAGGGCTGTCCAAATCCATCAATAGGCGTTTCGCGAAGTCCTTCCAAAACACATTATCCAGGGCTCATGCTTTACAGATGCTAGTACAGCTGGAATGTGTGCCGCTGACGCCGCTCTGGGGCTTGGACCACGAAAAATAATCCGCCCGATGCGAAATATGACTAGGGAAACAGCTACTGTGATGACTGATAGAGGTCTGAATTATATTGTTTAGGAAATAGGCAGTCTGCGTATAGCGATATCAGCTCAAGCAGCAACATGAGGGACACGGATCATGAGCTCAGCTTTTATGAATGCCATTTTCAGCAGGAATGGGGAGTGAGTACGTGGAAGAACAGGGCGGGAGGTGGGATGTAATGACTTGTCGCCGTGTCCCATGTACCTACAATACCCACCCACGCGCTGTTTTCAGACAGTGAGTAGCCGTCCGCAGCCAGCTAAAGAACAAGATTCGTGATGCTTTGATTCCTAGAATGTCGCATCCTGGTACAGATCTCACGCCTCCGCAGGCTGCGGTGAGATATTGACCTCGTAAACTAGGTCTATGATGTGCTACATTACACGACGATAGATCTAAGTGGCCGACATCGGCTACTTAGATTGATCAACGAAATTAATTAACTAAACATGTAACTACGGTCGGATGGATAGGAGTCATTTACTTTTGAGAGACTAGTTAGTTATTTTTTTCGTCTCCAACTTCATCTCCAGAACAGAGTCCTTCTACTAGATTAGATATGTTCGATCTCGTGCATCCACGAGTCAGAAGCGGATAACGCTTGGCCGTTGTGCTACTTCTATTATTGGCACAGGAGTAGATCGCCTGCAAGGGGTAAAAGCTTTAAGTCAACCGAACAGTGCGCGACGCATTCTTGGCGTTTATTGCAAAATTCAGCAACAAAGAGTTTACTTGATAGCCATAATCACAGACTCTGTATATTATCGGCTCCAGATGACAAAAAAAATACGCGCATACAGTGCATCGACTTCCCAGGAAGAGCTTGGAGCCACGCGCAATCGGTCACGTGATCCTGGTTATGGACAGCTCCAGGCCCTTCCGATTGCTGCGCAGATGCGGGGGCGACCCTGCAGCTTCATCATTTCGGAAGATTCGATGGCAGTGTCCAGCCCGAGGCTTCATGGAACGTGGGCTTAAATTCTCGGTGGACTGTACTGGTCCCATCAAATCAGTGCCTCAGCCCCTCAACCTACCTAGTCTAGCATACGACTCTATTTCAACGTTACTTGCTATTCAAACTCGATGATGCTGAAGGTGGCACATGTCGTCATAGCCTTATTGATCACTGTTGGCGCAGTTACGCCACTGGTCAGATAACCATCCAGTTTTTCAATCAGTCGACTGAATCGTTTGCTGAATAGGTCGAACGCGATAACGGCGATGAGTTTATGCTGGTAACAAGCACTCTCACTATACTTGTTCCTAAGGTGATTCACAACGTTTCGACAGCATTTGTGACCTCATTACTCACAGAATCGTAGACTAGTACGAGGACGACCAAGACGACCACGAAGACGATCACGAAGACAACCACAAGAACAATCACGGAGACGTTCACCGCTAGCTGCGAACCCACTACCTCCGTGGAACCGGTAAGCTTACTTATGACCGTGTCCACGTGGATACCTAATGTTCTGGGCGATCGAAGACTACCACTTCGGATATATTTACACTCACCACCGATACGCCCACGACGACCGACACCCCCACGGAGACACTGACTACCGACACTGTAATCATTACTTTGACCACTGACACCGCGACTACGACCGCCACCGACTCACTAACCACCGATACTCTCACAACGGACTCTCAAACTACCGATACGCTATCTACGTCGCCCACCGATACTAGCGCTACCGATACACTGACCGAGACATTGACCACCACAACCGCAACCGGAACTCTGACGGACTTCACCACAACCGCAACGACTACTGTCATAGCCACAGATTCATCAGTATGTTCTCATTACCCAAAGTGTTTCGACAATTCTAACCGTAATGCAATATTGTTGTAGAGTTCTAGCACCGAGACCTCTACTCTGCCTAGCTTCCGAGTCCGCCGCAACAGGTGGTTTTGGGAGTCATAGCTGCGTCTCAGGTTCTGCTTCGTGAATACCAACATCTGCTTATGACTTGAATGAACTTTATTGTTTGGTTGGACATATCTAGGACAACTTGCTTCTGTAACGGCTCTTGGGTTGTATATAACTAGCTCGGCTCTAGAAGCTACTTTATAGTGAGCTTAGTATTGTTGTATCATCCGGGATCGCATTGGACAATCAATAGACATTCACATGAGTTTACAATTTCAGGGACAGAAAGCGAAATGGTAGAGTTGCTTTAGAGGCTGGAGACCGGAAGCACGTGCGTGAGTAAATGCACACATGGCTACTTAATGTCCAATACCGTGCGTAAATACCGTATGCCGCCCCACGCAGTCCTGAAGCTTCGCGGAATATTGACGATACTGCGGTGATGCTGCGGCACCAAAGATACGTTTGCGTGAAAAACAAGCAGCATGGCATCTATTTGTTAACTTCCGAAGCACGATTTTTGAGAGTTATGCTATACTTCCCTCCAATGCCTTCGACGCTGAACCGTGTTCTTTGATAAGTTACAGTAATTGTCTAAGCCCATCAAGGTGCTCATCATGGATATTGTCACAATTTCAGACTAATGTGGCGAGCAAATTTAGCCACAACGATCGCGAGCAACGAAGTCTTCAACAAGGTTGAATAGATTGTTCTTGACACTTGACGGTGTAGCTTTGAAGAAATTGCGCGTGGGCCAACGAGCAACTCTATTCGAGTTTAGTTTATTGCGTTTTCAGGATGTGATACTCAAGGTCCCTGCCATGATTGGGATGAGCTCGGGGAAATAGGCTCGAAAGCGTAAGTGCCTATGAGCGCTTATCTGGCCTAGTAACATCGGTAAGCGCCCACGAGGGAAGCCCGAACATGAGCGCCCATCAGTACCAGCACTTGAAGACGCCTACCTCAATACAGGATGAAGGCCGAGATCCAAGTCACAATACAAGACCATAAAATAACGCATACATCACATAATGATTATCTGCATGTAGAGCTCCATCTAGAAGTCGTTAGTAATTTAAAGTGAGAGTGACAGGAGCGTTAAATATGAAGGCGCGCTCGTTTGCAAAAGCCTGTCCGGGGCTTATTGAGAAAGTATAACCATTAGCGCTCCAGAGCCCACGTGAAGTAGAGCCAAAACCGATGTAGAACACCGTGCGCTCTATTCTAGGCAGCCTGGGCGAAGCTGGCTCCTATTCCCGGTGCGTTGAACTTGTACGACGAAACACCGCATTGAGATTCAAAAAGACGCAAATAATTCTAAAGATATGTTCTAATAACTCTTGCTGGCACTCTGATTGCCGTTTACCGGAGCTCATAGAGATACGTGATCCCACGTCGAGTTCAAACTCGTCTTCCTGAACGCGAAAGATAGTAATATTACCTGAGGAGGCATGCGAGATATCGCTCGAGCTTCAAGGTTCAATTACAGGGCCACGTTTCCCCACTATCATGGTTCTGGATTCTCATAGAAGCAGAAACGGTATAAATTTATGATCCTAAATCGACATTACTATAGACGGGGAGGTGATTAAACTGGCTAAAGAGCCGATTCGCAAGTTGCAGCAGCTTGGAGGAGTTCCTACGTGGAGACTTAGGCGTTCGTTCTAGGAGTAGATCTGGGGGTCTGATAGGAGCGAGTAACTAGAACGGGATAGTATATGGTTACCACGAGTTGATCAGGTGTAGGTGTATGCGTAGCTAGAATGGCGCTAAAATTGTCAGCGGGTTCAACCCGGATGCAAAACACGGCACACACGTGATCGCGGTGGCGAGAACAAGCCTCGTCCCCGTCTCATCCAGGTCTTAGCGCGGTATCTTGTTCGAGCAAAACCCGGTCTTCAAATACCTCTGATTTCAGGACTCTGAATCTATGATCAAGATGATGGAAAGAAGCTCTCCTAGCGCATCAACGCAACGAATGCTCTGACCGCTCCAACCCATCATACAGCTACCTGGCCCCATTTCGACTTCGAACATTCCACCTTCGCCAGGGATAGTGCGACCCACCGTTGAATACGCGCTCGCCGAAGGGAAATCTGTGTGTAGCCTTCGGGCTATCACCATACAGTCCTATCTCCCTGCGTCGCTTTGTACACTGCTTGTGGAAGTACTGTATCTCAGCCAGCTGAGTTAATCGTGCTCAAAGAGACATTTGTCATATAAGCTTCTACCGGATTACAGGTGAACAATATAAAAACTATTACCTTGATAGTATCTCATAGTAAAGCCCCTTGTCGCTTATGTGAGTTTTTGTCTTCGAAACTCTTAAGAATCGCACTTTTTTTTGCAGACATATACGCAATATAACTTTAGACAATCATACTATGCTCTGGCGCATATCCAAATGACGCCAAAAACCACCCCGCACTGCCGACACGAGCGCGCTCCGCCGAAGCCCCTATTCCCCTGTTGACTTATTTATCCAAGCTCAGCCACCCCCAGGGGACACTCGATGCCCGTTCTATAGCTGGACCGCTCCAACGGCTTACGGCAGCTCGGTGGCCATCGCTTCACCCCGACGAGCATAGGGGCTTCTAGCGCACGGACCGCTTCCTCTCCTATAAGTTAAGCCTAGCTGCGCGGTTCGAGTCCAAGACCTATACCTTCATCCCCCCTCCCACTTTCACCTACGCCTTGGCCACTCGCTGCTACTTCGATCTATTCTAATGTCCACAATCACGCTACTCTCGACGCGCTTCCATCGCGTTCGTCCTGCACTTCTCGTGAGTGCTCTGTCATAGCCTCGTCCATAGCTGCTACTCATCGCTGCCTATAAAGCCTCGATAAACTCGCCCTAGTCCTCACCGCAATGTCTCTCCTCCTACCAGAGCATGGGGCTTACCCCTCAGCCAAAAGGTAACTTGCCATGTCTTCATTCGACCTGTTCGCTGACGCTCACTTGCTCAGGGGCCCCTGAGTTGAGCCCACCAGTCTTTCGCCTTCCTCATCGTCTCGAGCACTCGAGCTCTACGCCGCCATGGTCAGTCTTAGCACACGTGTCCGTGACTCTACGTTGACGTACCACTAGCTTCGACTCCACCCAAAACCGTCTTGAACCTCAACTCCATACTTGCCTCCTCGCTACCCGTTTAGTACCTATCGACTGTCCCATCGGGACCAAACATTCTTTCTCTCGCTGTGAGCTCAATTACTGGTGGTTGTATGCGCCTTACATTCACCGCTGAGATCTTTTCAGCCCATCTACCGCACGCCAAACCTATCACCAACAAACAAGTCTCGAATAGCCAAACACACTCGAACTCAGTTCCTATACACACTCTCATCCTTTACTCTCGTTCTCTATTTCTTTATCTTTATCTTTATTCTTATTTATCTTTAGTTTCCTAGTTACACTCTTGTACTTCCTTCTATCTCCACACTGCAACCCCCAGCTTCAACTCTCCTAGCCGGTATGTCCGTCCTTGCTCGATACTCGTCTACTCGCCTCACTCAATCGACTTGTAGCACTCGTCTCCATCTGCACGTCGCTCGCCTATAACCCGATCACCATCTGTCCCTGGTCCGCCCGTATCCTGCGCTGCGCTTCTCTGTGCAGCTGCCTCCGTGATCAGTGCGACCCGGACGGACGACTCGGCTTGGACAAAACGTCGCACCAGTCCCGACCCGAAAAGCGCCTGCCCTGCTCGACCTCGAGCTCGGCGGTGCGGTCGGCGTCTCGTCGGCGCCGAGTGGCGGTCCGAGTCGGACGACCAGCGACCGTTGGGGGTCACGCGTCCACGGATCTAACGTCTGTGGGCTGCGCTGAAGTGACCGCGACGGGCTGGTAACGTCGACCGGACGAGCCTTTGGATGGTGGATCGATAGAGGTCTCGCTAAAGCATCGCGAGCTTTAGTGAGATCGTCATGCGTCTACCTACGCAAGTGGGTGGGCTGCTGAAGTGACGAGCGACACGGGATGAGGAAAGAGCGAACATGGGAAACACCGGCCCGAGCTCTGTAAAAAGTAGGTGGTCCACGAGTCTGTTCCACCATGCTGACGACAGGATATCGTCTAGACCGTTGTAGCATCTGAAATCGAAGTAGTACTTGACCGCATGGGCCGGGCCGTCTTGAACCTCTTACCTATGATACCATTACTGCCAATATGCGTTCTTGTCTTCATATAATCTGTCTCAATAAAACCCCACTCTGCCACTTCTCTGCGTCTTGGTCTAAGAAAGCTTGTATATCAGTGTTTCCTTAGCTGTTTATAGCTTGATTCTACTGTCGAAGAAGCTGGGGAGAAGGCGTGCTTATATGCTTATATGCGATACCACCAGAACGGCCTCCTCCCCTTGCGCATAGACTTTGCATGACAATATTTGTGCCGTCAAAATTTCCCACTTGCTACTCTCGATTGAAGTGTTAGACTGACGAACCGTCTAATTCGCCACCTCACGGACACACGGTTCGCTCTTGAAAGAATAAACAGCCCTTTTTGAATGCATTTTAGACTAAAAGCGCGTCTATAGTACTCCATGTCCCAGTCAAAGAACCACACAATACGCGATATCACCGGACAACCAACCCAAGCCCCTGAGTTATCTACTTCTCCTCGGTCTTCCTGAATAGAATTGACTCGTCGAACTGCGAGTTTGGGACACCAAGCTCGTGCAGGTGGTTTACAAATGAGGAAAAGCTGCTGTTACACGTAAATATTGGATTGGTAAAAGTGAAGCGAGGAAGAGATGAAAACGTACTCTTCCTCAAAGAGTTCCTCCGAATCGGCGTATTTATGGACCCACGGTATGAACTTCTTGTCCTGGACCAGAACGTTGTCCGTCCGACACCCCCCCGAGTCATATCAGTGGTAGTTCAAGGATCGAGGTTTGGATGAGACATACGGAAGCATCATCTGCAGCGTCTTAGTCGTCTTGTCCTCCAGCTGCTTAGGGCCGTTCCACTTGCGTCACTGTCACTTCTCATTCAAAAGTAGTTTGAAGTACTCGTTGTCAGCGTTGTAATGCTTTCGCGTCGTAAAACGTGGTGGTTCGGTCAATGGTAGGAAAATAAGCGCCCGGCGACCGGAATTTCACGGCCGGAATTCCGGCCTTGCCTAAAATCTCTAAATTAAGTGCTCAATTACAGACGCCGACTCCACTAAGCAACTCTTGCCGTACAATGTTCGATTTTTGAGTTTAGTGTCGCCTTGGTCTTTACCTAATTATTGGTTGTTGATTGTCTTCTAATCGCCCTGTTTTGTACCTCCCTGCGCGTCATGGCAGTTGGTGAGCATGATACATGCAGCCTCAGCGTGCTTGATGGCTTACTATTGGGTACAACATTCTCAATAAAATGCTATCTTGATTTTCTGAATTTTACAATGTGCCTCGTGCTCTAGTAGCGAGTACACAAACCGTTCAAGTGGCGTTGTGTGACGGTGCTTGTTTTCATGACATATGGCAGACGCAGTACAGCCGCCCAACGGCCACCAGCAATAACCCAAACCACGTTACCCATTACCCCAAGTCAATTAACTTATTATCGGGTGGCGCAGCATTAGCGGGTGTATTTAACTCTGCTCGAATAGCAAACACTACTTAGCCCCTCCGTTTGTAAGCCTCGAAAGTTGAACCGAAATTGTCATAAAGTCCACGGGAGCTAATTAAGTTGAATAATAGGGCACCTGCTTGCAAACATGGGTAGTATTGGAATGAGCCACGCCATATTGATCCTATTGGCTGCAACTGGGACAATACTGGTGCTACTATCGGGTGCATTTGCCATGATGCGGAAGCGGAAGCTGCGACAGAGCCCACGTTCTGACGTACCTAATGAACAACTTTTAAGCGTCTCAACCACTCGTACACAGGGGCGAAGGGACCCGATAGAGCCACCGAAGTACTCCTCTCGGGCGCTCGGGGGAGAGTATGTTTTCACCAGGAATGCAATACCTCTCGATCTTGAAATGGCGTCTATGGGGAGACCATTGCCTCCAGATCGGGCGTTCGGGCCATATTCCCCTAGGAGACTTGGCGAAATACCCAGCCAGCCGCCTCCCGCGTACGATCCTGCGGCCCCTGGACGCTTCTAACCTCCTGCAACTGTACCTATGGACCAAGCGCGTCGATGTACCAGGGGTTTCATGTGTGTCCAGGGTAGATGTCCTGTATCTGTTTCTGGTTTGGTTTGAGTGGTACATCTTGTATATCTGTTGACTGTATATTTAGAGAGTGATGAGATATGTGCTGATATATTTAATCAAGTCAACTCACCAATTTCGTCATGGCGTCATAATGGTGGCGAACATTTGCCACCATCAAAGTTTGATCAACCCAGCATCACGTGGCTCTTTCTCTCAAGATTTACTAACGACCGCTCAACCATCCGCAAAATCTTCGCGTGCGGAGAGACTGGGGAGCGTCTCATGAGCCTGTGTTCAATCTGTTCTGCTATGCTAATCATCCCTTCCGATGACTCTGAGCTTCAGGACCAGTAGACCTGGACCAATACGTGGGAGCTAATAACCTCTTGATCCAGTACCGGCTGTTAGGCCTAACTGGCGAATCATATGCCTTTTATTTAACTTGGCTTTTGGGACTTAGAATTCAGACTCCGGGGCAGTACGGTATTCCCACCAGGCACTTGGTTCATCTCTCACGAATTAGCCCAACTGAGCTGTATTTCGCCAACCAACCCGCCTGTGTGTCTCGGTCCGGTCAATGTGCCTGGCCCCCCCCGCGTTGGCCAAGTTACCGCGGCCCATTTTGTACCGTCGGTGTCCCTCGTGCTTAGCCGCCGGTTCAGTAGAGTTAGCAACGCCACGTTGTGGAGTGCTGGAACCTGATATTACGACCAATTTAGAAACTGCGCTGGACGTAAGCCGCCGGTCTTTGCGGCTGATTTCCACGTTATGTGCGCTCTATCTGGAGTATAAAGGTCGTGACATTCTCCTCACATCAGCACAAACGTTTGGATACTACTATCATGGCACCCGTTGCAACCGTTTCGAGCGCGACGGCACAATGCCCTGTGATGAGTGGTAAACCGATGAAGGTACGGACTTATCTGTTTCCCCGTGACCTTATCCTTACGTCACACGTAGGGTAACTATCCTCAGTATCATGGTGGCCACAAAATGCCAGATGGCATTGCGAAAACAATGAACCTTGCCAATGGGCGCCTCCAGGAACCAGTGTCGATGCCAACAAGTTAGTTGTCCGCGTCAGTCTTATATTATTATACTGACGAGGTTGAGCAGCTTATCCAATGGGATGCAAGGAGAACATCTGCCATGGAAGGTAAGCTCAAGCGTATCACTCCAACCCGGCCGTCGACCCTAACGAACTTGCAAGTATGATGGTTAAGCACGATGAGCCACTTGGCGGAATGGAACGAACAATTGAAGAGATTTGGTCTGAAGCTGAAGAGGTATGAGAAATTACTACCGGCTAGCTTCGTGTTAATGCTTCTCGCTTCTTAGTACTTGGCCGAGTTCTACAAGGAGAACAAGCTACCAGTCTGCGATCTACTTGCACGCCTCAAGGAGGTTGAAAATGATATTCGCCGACAAGGGTGCGTCATCACAGAACTATTCAACGTCAATTACTCATCGTGCTCAACTAGCTTTTACACTCACACTTACGATGAACTCTCGTTTGGTGTGCGAACGGCATGGCGGAATGCTCGCCGTTGTATCATGAGAAGCCAATGGTATTCATAACATAGCCCTTCTTTAGCCTTTGCTGAAACTAGTTGCAGGTCAACCATGCATACAATCGATTGTCGTAATGTGACTACCGCCGAGGAAATGCTGGAAGCCTGCTTCCGCCATATTGAGATTGCTAATAATGGCGGTCGCGTTAAGCCTACTAGTTCGTAATTGTCAACCCAGCTCTACTACAACAACACTAATGCACTGTATCAGCGACCATATTCCCGCAAAAGTTCCCAGGAAAGGAGAGCGGGCGCATTTGGAATGCACAACTTATGCGGTACGCGGGGGTACGTTGACTACATTACATCCACATATATCTTCACTGCTAATAGTTCCGTAGTACAAAATGCCTGACGGCTCCATTCTCGGCGACCCAATGAATGTAGAGTTGACGAACCGGGCGATTGAGCTTGGGTGGCAGCCCAGGTATGGTCGATTCGATATCCTTCCTCTGATCGTCGTCCCTGGTGGGGGCCAAGGCGAGCCTTTGATGCGCGAGATCCCGAAGGAGAATATCCACGAAGTGAAAATCACTCACCCGAACTTGCCTTGGTTTGAGGAGCTTGGTTTGAGATGGTTGGTGATCCTCCAGTTATTCGCAGTCTGGTAAATGCTCATTCCAATACACCGATCCAAATTACAGGAATAGCCACCCCGCGGTTAGCAACCTCACGTTAAGCATTGGAGGTATCGACTACACGTGTTGTGCTTTCAGCG
>WSTH01001268.1:0-13653 GCA_019616345.1 Ceratobasidium sp. 395
CTTCATACAAGCCTACTTTCTCTGGCGTTTTCGTCCCGCATGCATGACTGGGTTAAGCCAGAGATGACGGAGGATAACGTTCTCGAAATTCAGGGCGGGCAGTGAGTCAAGCTATGTCATGATTTAAGCTATGTGATCACGTTGCTCGCTCAGTCACCCTTTGCAAGCTCTACAAGTGCCGACTTTTGTCCCTAACGACACCCACATTGCCGGCGGCCGAGGTATCGGAATAGAACCTGAGAATGGTGAGGACGGAGCAAGGAGCGTAGTGATTGTGACCGGCGCAAACGCATGTAAGTAACAATCACTTCGGAGAGTTTCGCTTCTTACTCTGAGCCTGGACAATAGGCGGAAAAGTAGGCCAGATACCTTGATGTGTCGGCCGCTTTTGACAATCCATTCTCAATAGAGCGTGTACCTCAAGCAAAATGCTTTGATCCCGTTCATGGCCCAGGTAGGTCACATTAACCTCGAATAGGCCAAGCGCTTACCCCGATTTTGTACGAGTAGATAGGCTGGTATGAACCCACATACTCACCGTGACGCCACACTAACGGTGATCACAGTTTTGTGCCGGCACAATCGGCCCGTTTAGGGGTGGTTGACAAAAGTAAGTTTTCGACAAACATAAACCTGAGCTAATCAACGTTGTTTAGTCTTCACCCGGGTTCAGACCCAAGAGGGTGTATCAAAGGTACGCGCGTTAATCACATATTCAGTTGGGGACTTTGACTCTACGGGCCTAAAAGCTTCAATCGTCATTCATGATTGACTTGGCTCAAGTGTCCCTGGCGCTACGCAACTCTACCGCGCGGAGTCTCATTGTCATGGACGAAGTATGTGTTAAAGTTCTATGCGTCCTACGCCATTACGCTAATACCCCCGGAGTTTGGAAAGGGCTCTCTGTCAACTGGTGATTGAAAATTAGCCGCGCTGAGCCAATACTAACCCGGGCAGTAGATGGGGCTGGGCTATTTGCTGGTGTAATATCCCACCTCCTGAAGCGCGGAGCCGAGTGTCCCAAAGTCCTTGCGTCAACCCATTTCCACGAGCTTTTCACAAGGGGGCTGATACCTCCCAGTTTCCCTATATCGTACGCATACATGAACGTTCTGTTGACTGAAAATCACAATGTAGAAGGAGGGGGTCTCTCTCAAACCGAGGTCACTTATCTATACAAGTGAGTCAGGAGTACGCGACACCCAAGGACCACTGTAGTTATCGTGGTTAAACTAGAGTCACCCCCGGACTATGCCTGGAATCCTACGCAGCGGAATGTGCGCGGTCATACGGATTGGTACGCTAGACATCCTGCTGCGTTTCAGGTAGTTATTCTGAAACATAGATCCAGCGACCCGATATAGTAGAGCGTGCTCGTTTCGTAAGGTAAAATTGAGCAATCACTGCCCTGTACCTTGTTTCAGTGCTAACTTGTCTACGCGACATTATCGAGCAGCGATATACTCAAGCGCGACGAGATTGGCCTGTTATTAGACGAGGATATGACGGAGGAGGAGGCAAAGGAGCTTGAGGTGTGCGCGGAGGTGTGTCAGAGATTCGTGAGATGGAAAATGTCGGTGCAGGATGAAGTGAAGGTCAAAGATAGACTCGATGCTGTGCTTGGACGGTGACACTGTGTTGACCCTGTTTGTAATATCACAAGCACTGAAGAAACATCGATAGATAACCCACCTGGATGGAGTTTGGTTGTGCGTGTGCTGCGTGAGGTGAGAGCGACAAAAGCGTCGGCAGTAGGGTTCGAACCTACGCTCCCGAAGGGAATTTGATAACTCACTGTTAACAGTGTTCAAGTCAAACGCAGTAACCACTTTGCTATACCGACTTAGCTAGGTAATGCTGCTCAAGCGACAGATTTCCAACACCCTAATAGTCCCTTTTGAGCGACGTGGAGCAGTACAGGACCTCTCCATTCACTGAAGGTTGGTGCATAGAGCGTCTGATGGATAGCAGCCCGGCAGAAAACTCGTGATTCATGAATGTATAGTTACGAAAGCAAAATTTAGCTCGGCTACATGGATCCTATGCACCACCAACGCGCCCAGCCTCGTTCTCGTTCTGTCCAATATGCTTATACCACTCTGGCACGGGATTCGCCTTTGGAACCATTCGCTTCCTCATTTCCTTAATCTCGGCTGCCTCCTTCTCGTCCTCTAATCGCTTTGCCTCAAGACGCATACGTTCTGCCTCCGCCTCTTTGACCTTCAGAGCTGCATCAAACACTGCACGCTCCGCCGCTCGTCGTGCCGTCACGCTCCCAATCTCATGCTTGGATTCGCGCCAAGCTTCAAGCTCTGCTTGGGCGGCGAGGAATGCCTCCTGTGTGCGTTCGCGTCGTGCGAGATTGGCCGCCTCTGCGGCGGCGTGTGCAGCGGCGAAGTCCGGCATGGGCAATGCGATTGGGATGGCGTTGGGGAGTGGTGTCTCGACCGAAGGTTTCATTCGCAAATCAGAACGGAACGTAAACTCGACAGGCACTGTCGGCTTCAGCTTGTTCGTTGTTGAACGTGTGTTAACCTAAACAGTCAAGCTTTGGTCAGCATCTGTAGTGCATATATGCGCGATAAGTCTTACACGGGATTCAGATAGCGGTGGACGTTCCGGGTCGGCAGGTGTGCTATCCACCTTCTCCGAAACAGTTCGTTTGAGAGGTGCGGCATAGGAAGGCGTCGAACCGGACGGCGGCTTGGTGCGCGTCAACTTCCGCTTGGGACGGCCAACTTTGAGTACGAATTTGGGTTTGGCAAACGGCTTTAGGCTCGGTTTCGGCTTGACGCGACTGGGACCAGCTCGGGGAGTGGGTCCAGCTTCGAGTTCTGCGCTAAAGCGCACACGCTTGCTGGGCGAATCAAATATCTGATGCTCTGAGTTGGGTTCTGGAGAAGCAGGTCGTTTATTCGGTCGGGGAGAAGTGTGCGAGTCGGAGCTAGCAAAAGAATTATTTGCATCTGAATGGTTTAGAATCGGTTGAAAGACGCTGTGAGTATGTTCAAAAGGACCCGCTGTAATTGGTTCGGGGTTCACTTCAGTTGACTCTTCGCTATTGTTAAACAAAGTCAATAAGATGTTCCTGCGTACAGGATAGAAGCCAACTTACATAGCTTCATTCTCGTTTTCGCCGAGAACGTCTTCCGGTAATGCTGCCTCTTCGTCACCTTCTAGTTCAGCAATCGTTTGCTCTCTTGAGGTGGCAGCAGCAGCACGTTTGGGCATTGTCCTAGTAGGGCGAACCTGGGTTTCAGATTTACTTTTCGCCCCAGCACGCTTAGGGCCAGTCTTGACCTCTTTGTTCGGTACAGAACCTGCCGTGTCCTCCTGAGGAACCGCAACTTGGTTCGGCCCTGAAGTCGACGGCGGCTTTTGGGCCACAGCAGTAGAGGGACTAGGTTTTCGCGACGATGCGGTACCCGTTCTTTGGGGCCTTGTAGGGCCGGATGAACCAGAGCTCGGTGCTCCAGTAGGTGGGGCACCTTTTCCAAGCGCGGCTCCAGTCTGCTTTGACGGACCAGTTGTCGCCGCCTTGGCGAGCATAGCGTTGGATAACTCTTGCGTCGCTGAAGCAGTTCTAACGAGAACCCGAGCGCCAGCCTTTGGAGCAGTAGAGGACGTCGACCTTTGGGGAGCTCGCTGGGGAGCTCCCTTACCGGCTATACCAGGGGCTTTGCGCGTTGAGGATGGCTTGGTAGAGGCGAGCGGGCTAGAGTCGTCCGCAGACCCATGCTCTGGTGCATGCTCTGGTTCGGGTTCGGCGCTACTCACAGGTGCCAGAGTGGGCCCCGGGGAGATGACTGGGTTATCCACAACAGCTGTTTCTTCAGGCGCAGGCGCAGGAGCTGAAACATCCGCAGTTGATTTGGCCGGTTTCGTCGCTTTGTCCACTTGCATCTCGCTATCCTCCTTTTCTTCAACTAGTTCAGGTTCCAGTGGTTTGCTAGATCGAGCATTACCAATATTTCTCGCAACCGTCGGACGTCCCTCAGACATTCGAGTCACGCGCGTCGTTGCCCGAGTTGTTTGCGCAGGTAGAGACGCTCGTACGGCCCGGGGTTTCGCAGGCGCACCGGTAGACGAGGGCGGAGAAGATCCAGGTGCAGCCGAAGCTCTCGGTCTCCGGGTTGGGCCGATCTTTGTGTCTGAAACAGCAGGTTGGAGACTGGGCTCAGGCTGAGCTTCAGCGGGCGACGATATACCAACCGGCGCAGGCGCAGGCACGGACGCAGGTGCGGGCGAAGGAGTACGCGAACCAAAGTTTACCGGGACCGCAATATCTTCGACCTCTTGCTCCTGTTCTGCTTCTGCTTCCTCCTCTTCGTCTGGGAAGGCCGCTTCAACTGTAGGAATCTCCATTTGAGGAACGACCTCCTCCAGCTTGTGGGCCGCTTCGACTTGTTCCTCCTCAATAACCTGGCTTGCTCTAGTCCGGCCACCCCCTGTGGTAACACCAGCCCCACCCCGTGCGCGCGACGGCCGACCCACACGCGTGCGTTTGTGAACAGGTTCCGATGGTGCAGCCCCGACAGAGGTACCATCCTGAGGGGAAATAACGTCCGGCGCGTCAACAGGGGCAATAGACTGCCGAAGTCGGGGGAAAATGGACGAGTCCCGTCTTAGAATGCGTAGAGCGCTGGCAACAGCCTCGGCTTCCTCTTCTTCCGTCGGCTCCTTGGGCGTTTCCTCCGAGGGTGGAGCATCTAGGCTTAGCGTCGCCAGAGTCGAAGAAATAGTTGGAGGAACGAAAGGAGCTTGAGGAATCGAGGGTGTCAGACTTTTGCTTCTGCTTTTAGTCGTCGAAGGAAGTGCTTGGAACTTGAATGGAGCGGGTCCAGATTCAGCGCGGGCATGTACGGATGGTGGTTCAGAAGTGACTGTTTTGACGACGCTTGAGAATCTGTCTATGAATGCGGGAGGTAAAATGTCTTCTGGTGCGACCACAGGTGACGTCTCCCCAACAGCGTCTGTGCGTACGTTAGTTTCTTGAGGGACAGAGGGCGAGACAGCTTGATCTACACATAATAAGGCACGTCTGTTCTCAGTAAGGAATGGGGGTGTATCGCTGGTAGTCATACCTTCTTCTTGCATTTCATGGTCTTCCTCGACTGGCGCGTTCTTTGACCTAGTCTTGGACTTGGAACGCCCGACAGTTCGCGAGGCGCGCTTTGGTTTGGCGGCTTGTGGTTGAGTGTCGGCTTCAGCTTGCGGTTCAGGCGGAGGAGCCATCTCTGAAGTAGACGCAGCCAAGAAGGGGTTGGACGAAGACACGGCTGAAGAGGCAAATGGAAACGCTGGAGGTGTCTCAACCGCAGAGGACGGACGTGTACGAGCTTTGCGCGGACTGGTACGTCGAGGTTTGGCCTCTGGCTCTGGGATAACTACTTCGGGTACTGTTGCGGAGTATATATAAGTAGAGTAAATGGTCAGAATACCTAACTGCACCTACCAGGCTCAGACTCCTCTACCATGGTTTCACGCGGAAATGTGGTATTGTGATCGACGCTAACTGTAACAGGATCTGGTGCAACGCTCTTCTTTGAAGGAGACTTGGAGCGAGAGCGAGCTGCATGCGAGTTTAGCTAATATTAGATTACAGAAAGACATTCACGTACTCGACTTCCGTCTCGGTTTCTCAGTCTGGAGCTGCTCGGTCGCTACCTCGGGTTCAGGTTCTTCCGGTACAGCAGCGGGTCCCATCGTCGAATGGCTCAACTTGGATCGCGAATCGAACGGTTTGGCAACAAGAGAGGTATCGAACCCCATAGCACTATCGTCGACCAGAAACTCGCCGCCTTTGACACCCATAAGCATCTCGTCCGATACACTCGAGCGAAATCTCATTGGACTATCATCTTCAGCCATGTCAGCGCTAACATCCTCCAGGCCGACCAGAGCGCGCGAAGAGTTGAGGTTGTCGGGGTTGTTGTCGGTGCGAAAGTAACGAGACGAGAGTTCAGGGAGTGAGGTGTCTGTGTCAGAATGTACGTTTTGTCTGGAATGCGTGTTTTGAACGAAAGGAGAGCCGCCAGGTGCTAGAAGGACTTCACGCGGCATGGTTGATGTAAAGCACAACTCACGGACGCGCCGGTCACCTGACGAGCTGTGCTGGTGCTTGCACAAATTGTGTCTTTGCAGATAAACGCCCATGAAAATGGTTGGAAGTAAGCAGCGTTCACGATAAGGGTTCTATCATTCGTACAATATATACATCTAAATCTTATTCATCTCCCCAGCTGTTCTATAATATATTCAGCCATTGGCTTGAACAACCCCCAGGTTGGGGTTTGTTGGTACCTATCCAGAAGCTCGAATGTTCGCCCTGGACTCGATTCTAGCAGAGCTGCAATAGAAATTTCATTCTGCGGACTGGATAATGTATTGAGCTGTGTCACTGGAGAAAGGTCGGTCGCTTCGGGAACTGGCGTAGCAGGTTGAGCTGGGGAAGACGCGCCGTTCTGTATAGGTTGGGGTGACGCAGTAGGTTGGGTAGAATCGAGAAGCTCGACGAGCTGAGTATCGATAGGAAGGCTGCCGAGGAAATGTACCTTCTCGCGCTCAGCCATGGACTTCCCCCCGCCTTTGGAGAATACATTTGTCACCTGAATAAACACCCGTTATTAGAGACCAAATGAAAGAAAGAGACGGTATAACTACCTCTCCGCAACATGGACACGCATATCCACTCATATTTTCGATAACGCCTAGCACTGGCAAGTTCACAGTCCGGGTAAAGGACACACCCTTGACGGCATCGGCCAACGCAACGGCCTGGGGCGTAGTCACTATAACAGAAGATAGCCGATTGTGTACGGGCGCAAGATGTTCCATCAACGATAAATGCTCGTCCGATGTTCCTGCCAAACCACTTAAATCAGCAGGCGTAGAAAAGGACTGATGCCAACATACCAGGAGGCGTATCCACAACAAGATAGTCCAACTCTCCCCATCGTACATCGCTCAAGAACTGACGAATCATAGCATTCTTCTTTGGTCCGCGCCAAACAACCGAATCGCCCCGATTCTTGAGCAGAAACCCAACACTCATACAGAGCAACCTTGCTCCTTCGCCTTGACCTTCGCCTCGTCCTCCGATACCAAGAGCCCAATCGGCGTATACGGGAACCCAACCATCAGTACTCTGATGCACTGGACGACCATCTACACCAAGCATTCGCGGAATACTAGGACCTGTTAAATCAACGTCGAGGATTCCGACCCGAGCACCAGGAGCAGAAGCATAAAGCGAGAGAGCAAGCTGTGTAGAGACGGAGGATTTGCCAACACCACCTTTTCCAGAAAGCACGAGAATTATACGTTTGACATTCCTGAGACGACGGGCAATGGGTGTATCAAGGAGAGGGGCTGTATTGGCTTGAGTTGAGGTCTGGCTGGGTGTTTCGGGGGTATGAGACATCGTTATAACCGTTCAGCTCTAGGTGTATATGGCGGTGGTATGCAAATCGCTCGGGCTCGAGTGAGCATGTCGTCGTTCGCTTGTCATCGGACTTGGAACTTAGTCACCCGAAAAACTAATTTGATCATGCCAAATTTAGAAAGAGTAAACATATGTAACATGGAATTTTGGTTCCGAGCCAAACAGCTTGAACGCATATATCTTTAGGTAGTTTGAGGATACAATTGTTAAAAGTAGATTTACAAAGCCTAAATGATACAGTGCACCGAGTACAAAACTTGCAGAGATCATAGTGCATATACGAGAAGGTCACTCCAGTCGACGCCAATCATCAGACAACCGACATTCACTCCTCGGGCGCCCAAACCACACAGCCTTTTCATTAGATATATTTGCATTAAAAAGTAGTTTGCGAGGTTCAAGTCCGAGCACCTTGACTGGGTCACATCCACCAAGCGGAGCTTGCCTATACCCGTATCCGGGATGTTTGACTCCAGCGCCCACCCGGGAGTAGCAATGGTGAACAGTATCGACATGAACGAGTTCTGGCATAATCTCAAGCAGTTCCAGAGGAATGTTGAAATCTTTGTCGTCGTTGAATCCCAAGGAGCCTACCGAGTACGGAGGGCCGGTATCGAATTGTTCGTGCGGCCACATCCCAGGGAGTAGGAAACAGAACTCGCGAACTGACTGAAAAATCGGGCCAACACGTTGTACGTACTCAGCTTGAGCGCGTATACAATCATGTAGGGCACCATCTCTATGGCCCTAAATAAACCGTGTCGGCGTTCATGCTAATTTTGAGCAAACAACAGTATAGCCACTCACATACTCTCCGGGCTCCAAAGTAATGGCCAATTTCTGTGTCTTGGAGAATCCCTTGGAAACGGCTTGTAGATCCATCAACGAGTTTGAAACGAAAAAGTCTTGAAAAGGCAGAGCCAAGCATCTAACAGTAGGATGACCGCCAATCTCTCCAAGCGCTTGCAATAAAGCATTGAACACGATCATATCCGACCCCCAGATGTCAATCCGGCGTGAGTCTCGGATTAAGCCAAACGTGTGAACCGGGGAGCGCATGAGTAGCGCCCGCATCCAGGAAGGCGTGGCCCACAGTGTACATAGGTTTTTGAGAGCTTCACCCTCGGATGAGAACCCCAGATGCCATTCGTTGGGCGACAAGAAGCGCTCGCTCTTTTCAGGCAAGACAAGGTGAGTGACTCTTGTCTGCGTGCCAATAAAATCCAAGGCGTCTGGGATATACCCGGCTATTCTGCACGACCTAAGCCTAAAAGGAAATGCTTCGCTCATTTCATTGAAAGATAGAGGATACGGGAGGGGCTCTTGGTGATGTTCTTGTTTGATGCAGAGTCTCTGTAGGTTTGAAGCTTGGTTAAGCACTGTACGTACGCCTTGCACGAAATCTTGTCTTTGGCGCCATAATTGTTGTATGTCATCCCTACCCGGGACGTACAATTGTTTCCGAAGTGATAACCATAGATCTATATGAAGAATGCCTGCGCATCGGGAAGGTTCCTCGAGGAGTAATCGAAGCATATTGAGCGAAGGGCCGTCTGGCCGGAGAATGACATGCGTGTAAATAGCGTTTTTAAGAAGAAGTCGGCACCAACGCGAGGTTGAGCGGAGAGCGAGGCGGTCTGATATCGTCTCTAAATGGGCGCATACGAGGGCAAGCATATCAGGGTGCTGAAAAAGACGATGCAGAGGCCGATCAGGCTGTTTCATGGAAGGACGAGGTGAGCTAATAAGCTGTTTGGGAAAGATCGCTACATTGTCCTTTGGTTTTCGTTTGAATATCTGCCTCTGACGGAGTAGGTTGCGCATGATGTACAGTAAACGAGCGAGCCGCCACTAGTGGTTCACGGGCAGGAACTTGGAGAGATGATAGATCTAGGACAGAGGGAGGCGTATGCTGCTGGCAGGTGAGAGAACAAGGTTTTTACAGTTGAGAAGGCGAGAGACGCGAGACGCGAGATCTCATACAGATTAATACACCTCACATCAGCGCAAGGTGCACTGCCAAAGCGGTGCTGACTGAATTTGACTTGGATTGACTGAGCGAGCCTAATCCCAAACCAAAAAATCGACGTTCTCTGGAGGCTAGGATTAAATATAATAAAGCACCATGCTCCACTTGCAGCTTTACCGCTAGCAGGCTAACTTTATGGGAGAGGTGGTTGCAGAGGAGGGAGCTGAATTTCGTCACGTGGGTTGGATCCTTTCCTCCAGTAATTTCAAATTGCTATCCGTCTCTTCCATGAGGGCCCGCACCCCCTTTTCTTAACTGAACGTAACCATGCATCACTGTGCGCGCGAAGATGTTGAGGAACGTCATGCAACCCCAGTATAGGACCGCCTTGACCACATATTTCTAGTTGACTCTGTTGAGTTCAATAACCAGAGCGTACGTAGTGTAACATGTCCATGGCGCCATATCCCAATATTTAGGCGGCAAGCAGGCGTAGCGCAACTATAGAATAAGCCAAGTTCGAGTCGCTTTAACCGAGTCCACAGCTCCTCACAGCCTTAACCCCCGTCTACACGTTCCGGTGAGAATGTTAGCTTGCTCTTTCACCGTCGCTTTTGCGCTGCTTGAACTCGTGCAAGCGAAACCAAGTCACCAGTGGTCCAGCAGTGGGGCAATGCGTCAGCGAGACACACCAATACCTGATACATGCGCATATATCAACGATCCACTCTTTGTCTTTCGAGTAGCTGCAGCAGCCAGCGCTTACCTTTCCATATTTTTTCTACGGAGGCTACAATCAGGTATGCCTTTGTCCAAGCGGTATCGCTGGTAACATTGGGTGCTCTTACTATTAGAGGTTTGTGGTTAACTGATCTTTGTTACCGTAAGACTCGGCTATTCGAGATCCGGTGTTCGTGTACATTGCAAACCAAGTTGGAGTACACGACACAACAATTGCTACCCAAACTGCGGTTAGTCTTCAATCTTTCCGCCAGCAGACACTTCGCGGACCGCTCTCCTCAGCTCAACGAAGCCCCAGGAGCTCAAAACTGCATTTACCCACCCAACTCGGTAGCTGCATGCGACTCCACCGACCCTACAACTTTACCTGTTCACCCGACCTAGACAGAGCAGGAATCGCCTCCGTCTGTACCCCGCCAAAGAATATGTGCACCAGCATTTGCACTGCAACTTGTCCTTCTAGAGGAGTATATCGACGGGACATCTACCTTCTTGAAGCTCAAAAAGAGAGAATCAGTCCAGCAGGGACTGAAAGGCGCGGTGATTCGTGATAATCGTACGAGTGTGTGAACACACAAAGTGATCTAGAGAGCTGTAAACTTACCTCGCCGCCTCGAATCCCTTCTTTCCGACGCTTTTTGTGCTAGGCGGTAGATGCGTTACTCCTCTTCCGGGCAACGAGGCTGCTGGTCGAGACTGTAGCCAGATCCCAGGAGTATCAGCAGTTCATTGCCTAGCCGGAAAGTGTCAAGTCAGCTCATGTTGTGAAGGTTGGAAGGTTTTAAGCAATGATCAATCGTGCGAGTTGCTCGCTAAAGTCTGAAGATTACAAGGGAGTATCTATTTGGACTTGATTGGTTTCTTTTTCAAATTGATTTTCGTTGTTGGATTCATTTTTCGGTGAAGTGCGTGAAGACAACTTGCTTGCTCATACGTAAAGGTTGATATGTAACACTCCTTTCCGATCTTCTTTAAGAAAACACGTCTATGTATCTACATGCTCAGCATGGAAGAAAGCACAAAAAAGACAGCAACCGATTCGATGTAGTGTATGTATGTAATATGCAAAGAGAAAAAGTCAAATGTGCAGGTTTAAAAAGGAAAGCTATGTAGTCATTAGAAGTTCAAACCGAAACCACAATTAAAGAATCGAAAAAAAGTCAAGCAAGCTCAACCCTCGGCCATACCCCGGTTCGCACCCTTCCGACTCTTCATCTTGCGCTGCCTCAACCGGTTCTGTTCTTCAGGCGGCGGAACGAATCCAAGCGCAGCTGCTTTGACCGGCACCGCAGCTCCAGGCCCAGCTATCTCCTCCGCGGGAGAAATCAAATCGCCCTCGAGCGTCTCGTCTGAACGAACGTGGTGTTCCAGTTCGGGCCGGCTTTGTTGGATGAGCACGGGCTGAGGCGAGTTGCCGCATGTGATCCCGAGTTGGCGGCAGTAGAACTGGGCGGCGGCGTGGAAAGCGGTTTTGCGTGCGTTGCGCATGCCCCAGTCTTGCCATGTTCTATATGGTACGCCAATTAGGGCAAGATGTTGGATGCAAAGGGAGATGGGGGAACGTACCCGTTATGCGGAATACCCATGGTAACCTCCAGACTCCGCTGAAAGTCGATGTGCTGCAGGGTCACACCGGTTGGAGGGTTGTACCAGCGGTTTTCATCAGACTGGATCCACTCGTTCATTTCCGTCCCGAGTTCATCTAGTTTGGATAGTGGTGTGCGCCAATCGACTTGGAGCGTTAGACCTTCGAATTGTTTCTAAATAAAAGGACGATTAGCTCTGTTAAACTCGTGACGTAGGTTGAGTTATAAACGTACCCCACTACGCCGGACGTTCGTGCTGTATGAAACACGATGTCAGAGCCCCGCATATACCCCAAAGAAACAATTAAAAACTCACATAAACTTAGTAAACAAATTACTGTTAAAGTAATAAAGCGTCGTTCCATCCGCGCGTACAAACTCGGTAGCAAACAGACCCATGTGTTTGACAATCAGGTTTTCTTTCTCGATGAAGCAGCGGTCGCCGGTGTCAAATGGACTGAAAGAGGTATTATGATCAGAGAAGGGATGTGAATGGAAGTAGGCGGACGTACTGAGTGACGAAGATAAACATGATCGCATCGAATGCCGAGCTCGCAGCGTTCTTGAAGATAAAGCTCGCCGCGATACCGAGTGAGTAGACCGAGGTAAGACTGTCTCCGATCGCCACGCCGAATACGCTGAGCGAGACTATAAAACAATCAGTATCGTTGTATCACCCGAATGAAATGTACTCACTAAAGAACAAAATAACAGCCGCAAAGAATAACAAGATCCTATCGAGCGTCTGAATTGCAGCGCTGATATCTCTACATAACCAATCACACATCAGCGCCATTCTTTTTGTATACTACAAAGCCAAAACTCACCGCATACTACGACTCAAAAACCTCCGCTCACGATAAACCTTTACGACCACCGTCTTGATCTCCGCTCGAGTAATATCATCGTTTCCGTCCTTGTCAAATACACGGAACGCAGTGCGCGCATCGTCGGGCGAGGAATAAGCTGGGAAAAAGTCGGCTGGGATGAGGTATGTGCGTCGACGGTCTTGTTTAAATGCATAGTAGATATCTCGAGCGACTTTCTGTGGGTTCGAACGAGTGAGTTGGCTAGATGCGGATCGAGGACGATGCAACTTGCCTTGGCCTCCTTGGTACTACCCATCTTAAACTTGAGCCCAGTCTCATCCTCCTCACCATCCCCTCCAACCGCACCAAACCCATGTCCATGATCCTGTCCACGCATGTTACGAGCATCATGCATCACAGCACGCTTCACAGTCCTCGCAGCTTGCGCCAACAGCTCGTCCGCGCCATCCTTGTCCTTATCAGGGCTCGACCGCCGAGGCGGGTACGAATGCCTCACAGCTGCGCTCGGAGAACTGGACCTGGACCTCGACGCGGCCTTGGTCTTATCTTTGTCGCCCGACTTGAACCAGCCTTTGCCTTTCGCCTTGCCTTTACCTTTTCCAGGCGCAGCGTCGGATAAGCCTTCTTCGAGAAGCATTGGGTCGCGTTCCATCCGACTGGCAAAGTAGGACGAGGTCTGAGCGTGGTGCGTTTTGCGTTTGGGCTTGTAGTCTCGGAGATGGTCGATAGTTTTGATCGCGGTATTGACCTCGTCGAGACGTTCCTTGTAAGCCGTACGATGGAACGAGATCGCGATAAACTGGGTAAACATCTTTTGCAAGCAGTAGAGCAGAGTGAGGAAGAAGATAAAGATGATCACTTGGTAGACCTGCCATAAAAGGAGCGTCGATCAGTGGAAGGGCTGTCCAAATCGGGAAAAAGTTCACTTACGATGGGTGTATACTTGGCGTAGCTCGCACCCTCATCCTTGGGGTTGTACAATTTGAATATGTTCGCGAAAAGGATATACCAAGCGACCCAGGCCGTCGCGGCGTAAAACGGGGGTTTGATCCATCCTTTGGTTGCGTTGTAGACTTCGATGCG